>PVKA01014114.1:0-25082 GCA_004027165.1 Ctenomys sociabilis | reverse complement strand
TACACTTGATAGCTAGAGGATTCTACAGGAATGGTAATAGTTGTAAAGAAGGGTCAATGAGATATCTTAGCAGACTAAGACCTGCTTAGGCAAGTGAACAGATCAAGGTTCAGTGGTTCAGTCCCTGGCACCATATGCCATGCTGGCCCCATCCCCAGGTGCACTGAGCCTGCCACCGAGACCGGATGTGGTGGTGCATGCCTGTAATCTCAGCACTGTGGAGGCTGAAAACAGGAAGGTCACTACCAGTCCAAGCTTTATAATGAGACTCTGTACAAAATATATTAAAAATATTAAATAAATAAATAGTTGTAAAAATTATTTGCCTTCATAGAAAAGCAAAATATGCTTATTATAAATCATCAAACTATGTGTTCAAAGGTAAAGTATAAATATATGAAAGAAAATTCTCTATATCTGTGAATTTGTGTTGAAAGCAAAAGAAGTTTCTAATGTCTCTAAGGATAGTTATTTTGAGGCAATTTTGTGACTGCTAAATTTGGACTATATTCAGAATCTAAGTTTTGCATGCCTACACTTTTGAAACTAAAGTGACTTTAACAGTATCTCAACATCTTTTCAGCTGGGAAGGTTTAAAAGTTAATAATTCTGCTCCTCAAAACTGCATTTAGGTAGCATTAAAATTTGTGTCAAGAAACAATATTATCCAATAAAAATATTATCAATGAAATTATTTGACTCAAATAGGGCACATTTTACCTTTCCAAACATAATGTATGAGGAAAATAATAACATTTCATGAAAAAGTGAACCTGGAACATTTATTCTCTTATCTTTGAGTACTATAATTACAACTCAGCCAGTTAGGCAATAAATTCAGTGTTATGAAGTTATAATGAATTGCATGAAGGATTCAGAAATTTTAAGCCAAGTCAAAACTTTGATGCTTGAGAGATAATATTTCATATTAAAAATACTGGGGTTAGCCAGGCATGGTGGTGCATGTCTATAATCCCAGCACTCAGGAGGCTGAGGCAGGAGGATTGCTGTGATTGTGAGACCAGCCTGAGCTACAAAATGAGCTTAAGGCCAGCCTGAACTGCATAGTGAGACCCTGTCTCAAAAAGAAAAAGAAAAGAAAAATGCTGGGGTTGAGCTCTATTTTCTTTCCCTATTATCCAACAGTAGGCCACCACAGTGGTTTTGTGTGGCAGTTGTGTTTGGCAGAATTCCAAGATGTTTTTCGTGACTCTCACCCTTGTAATAAATAATTTTGTGTGATCTCGTTTTGATCCCAGAGAGAACTACTTCCTTGCTCTTACTTAGAAGATCATAGCATGAAATAAGAGATTATGCAGATATGACTAAAGCTTCAAAACCAAACAAAGATTATCCTGAGTGCCTCTGATTGAAACAGAATCTTAAAACAACTTTCAGGCAACCCCTGAAGGATGAGGTTCAAATAAAAAAAGATCCCCCTTGGCTGGCTTTAAAGATGCAACAGCTGATTCCTTGAACTGTTTCTTCTGAGGAACTGCGGAGATCAGTCCTACATATACAAGAAATTTCATCCTGTCAACAATTTGGGTGAACATGGAAAGACATTGTAGCTTCCAAATGAGAATGCATCCTTGCCAGAGACTTTCAAGAAAAAAAAGGGACACATATAAAAAGGAGAGAAGTCAGATTATCACTATGTGCAGGAAACAGGATTCTTCACAAAGACTAGAAATTACTGTCAAATTCTCCAAGAATTAATGACTGGTGGATAGCTTTCTGGTGGTCTACTGCTTACACCCAGCTGAATTAAACTAGTATGGTACTGGGCCAGGAGGCCCGCCTTAGGGTTGTTGCCAGCCACATGAAGGCAGAACAGGAGAAGCTGCTAAAATGATGCTAAGAATGCTTTTGGGGAAGCTGTTCGAGCTGCTGGAAGCTGCTAGTTCTCTTGGGCTATTCTTCTGGAGGATCTTATCATGCTGGCTTTCCCAATGAATTTTGCAGAAGCTTGGGTCTTCATCTTGAGCATTGATTCCTGGCTCTGGAGGGGAAGATGATGCCCTGCACAGCCTCATGAAGCTTGTTACATTGGCTGTCCTGGTGGGAACTTGGCTTTCCTCATCATTGGAGGAGCTCAGGACCTTACTGTTGCTGAGGGTGGCTTTTGGGCAGCTCTGGTTCTTACCTTGAACATTCCTTCCTAGCTCCAGTTCAGATCCCTCAGCCTGCTAGCATAGATCCTTCATCCTACTGGCATAGATTTCCTAGCTTCCACCACTGACCTTTGGGCCTTTCTAGCACAGATCCATGAATCAGGCCTGCATGGACTTTGTTGTGGGCTCCAGGCCTCCAGCTGGACTGGTGAGAGGCATTGCTATGAGCTCTAGGCCCACAGCTGGATTCATTAGTATTTAGTGTGTGGATAGATTTTCTGCATGTGTAGTATATTATTCTTGGGTGATTCATTATAAAATATCATTACGAAACATGTTCTGTACTATATTGTTCACTTTGGAAAGAACCCCAAACTATAACAAGGACCAAATGTAGCAGGATGCAAAATCAGCACACAAAAATTAACAACATTCCTGTAACACAATAATGAACCTACCAAGAAAGAAATTAGGAAAACATTATCATTCCTAATAGCACTGATAAAAATTAAACACTCTGGAATCATCCTAATCAAGAAAGTGTAAGAGTTTTTAGACAAAACTACTATGAAAAGTGAGATCAAATGGGACATTAGAAAATGGAAAGACATTCATCCCATGGTCCTGGACAGACAGAACCAACATTTCAAAGAGGCCCTTCTCCCAAAACAGCTACATAAACATAGCGAAATCCCAATCAAATTACTAATAGAGTTCCTCACATGACTAGAGAAAACACTCCTAAAATTCATATGAAAAACAGAGGACACCCAGAATAGTAATGCTCATCCTGAGAAAAAAGCACAAAGCAGGAGGTGTCAGTGTGCTGGGCTATAAGTCATATCACAAATCTATAGATATAAAAAGAGCACAGTATTGAAATCAAAACAGACATGTAGACCAATGGAACAGAATAGAAGATGCAATATAACCCCATACACAATCAGCAACATGAATTTTGAGAAAAGATCCAAAAATAAACTATGGAAAAAGAATAGCATCATTATCCAGTAGTGTTGGGAAAACTGACAGGGCACACAGAGAAGACTGAAGCTAGATGTCTCTTTCTGTATACTAAACTAAAATAAAAAGAGTTTGAAGATTTACCCATTTAAAAATGGACAATTGATCTAGAAATCACATTGGCAAAACTCTTGAAATAATATATAGGCAAAGATATTCTGAATAGAGAACTAATTGCACATGATATAATGTTAATAATCAATAAATGGTAGTACATAAAAATAAAAAGTTTCTGCCCAAAAGAAAACATTCAACATAATGAAAGGGCATCATAATAAATGGAAAACAGATTCATCAGCTATACCCCGGACAGAAGATTAATGTCAAAAATATATAAAGAAATAAAAAAAACTAGACACCCCAGAATAAAGGCCCTATTCAAACCTGGACAACTTGAATGAACAAGAATTTCACAAAAGAACTCCAAATGGACAATAAATATAAGAAGAAATATTCACCATTATACATCAGAAATTGTATCTCTACAAATTACAACCACACTGACATTTCCTCCTACTCCAGCAAAGATGAAAATCATCAAGAAGTCAAATAACAAGTGCTAGCAAGGCCACAGGGACAAAGGAGCACTTCTAAATTGTTTTTAAAAATTAAATGAATTCAACCATCATGAAAACCAGTGTAAAGGATATATTAAAAACTCAAGATAGAAATTCTCTTCAACAAAGATATTCACCTTCTGGATCTCTTCGCAAAAGAAGTAAAGCCATTATATTACAAGAATACTTTATAGCTGCATGATTCTGAATGGCTAAACCATGAAAGTGGTCTACAAGTCCATCAGCAGATGAATGGATAAAAAGTGGGATTTATACACAATAGAGTACTACACTGCTATAAATAAAGATATACTTCAATCATTTTTAAGAAAATGAATGGAACTGCTGACTGTAAAATAAATAAATGAGATACCTGAGACCAGCCTGAGACAGCTGTGTCAACTCTGCCACCCTCCTCAATCCTGCACACCAGTGCCCAGGCCAAGAGACCGGTCTGAGATAGCAGCTGACTCCAGAAGCCTCCTGGATCCTGCCCCTAGCTCTCCCAGTGAGTGAGAATTTTCATGACTCACAAAGCTTCCCAGATCAGTGAGAGTGTGGTGCGTCTGAGGGAGAGCCTTTGGCTTCTTCCCATGTGCGCTACTGGATCCCTACCCCCAAGCCCTCCAAGCCAGTGACCGTCCTGCAACCTGAGGACCCACGCACCAGCACCTACCCGGATCCCCTGTTATAAAGTCCGCTGAGAGAGTGGGAATTTCCCCGACTCCCTAGGCATCAAAGTTCAGTGAGTGTAGAAATCCAAGCCAGCCATGCCGGAGAGTCATTTTCCAGGGATTCCATGTCCCTCGTGCCCTGACGGCCTGAGACCCAGCGCAGCTCGGCTGGTGAGAGCTCCAGGCCCGCCCCGCCAGAGAAACATTTCCCAGCGATTGCCGATCCCACCCCATGGCCCCAGACCCAGTGCAAGTCAGCCTGGAGTGAGAACTCCAATCCTACCATGAAAGAGAAACATTTCTCAGCCATGCCCGGTCCCACCCCACAGCCCAAAACCCAGCGCAGCCCGGCTTGTGAGTGAGGGCTCCAGGCCCACTGCGCCAGTGGGACCTTTCCCAGCCTTCTCAGGTTCTGGTCTGTAGACCAGGACCCAGCAAAGGCTGGCAGACCCAGTACAGCTTACTCGGTGAGTAAGATCATCCACTATCCTTTTGGGAGCCCAGCACACCCATCAAAGCCCAGGCCCACTCACCTAGAGAGCGACCTGCCTGACACAGGAGGGCTGACTCTGACAAATTTAATGATCCTCACCCCGAGCCAGCCAAGTCAGTGGGAATTTTCATTACTTGCTCTGCATCCCAGTTTGGTTTGTGCTAGCCTGACCAGGGAACCAATAGAGGGGAAGCACAGGAGTTACACCAAAAAGGAACTGAACACAACAGCTAGATCCAGGATAGGCATACTTGAATAATCTCAAACTTAAAAGACTGGCACCCGAATTGCATAACAAGCTAAGGTTATAGCTGCACCAAAGCTCTACAGCAAAGGTCAAAGGTCAGTGCTATACAATATGACAAAGACACGGAGAAAAACACAGTCCCAGACCTTGAGTCCACCAGTAAGGGCAGATGATACTAGCTCAACTGTAATGAATGAATTAACAGATACAGCAGCAAAGGAACAACAGCAGAAAGGCATAGAGGAAATAAGATGAAAAGTAATTCCCCAAATTAAAAAAGAAATATCTGAATACATAGTATCTGAAATAAAGAATCAATTCTAGAAACATTGGATGGAAAATCAATGCTCACCCAGAACAAGTGCAAAGAGCACTATTACAGCTGAAACATATGAAATAACAGCATCTGAAGCAAAGACACAACAGGAGAAAGGTCTTGAGGAACCCAAAGCAGAAATAATTTCTGAAATCAAAAGAGAATTCTTTGAAAAAAAAAGAATTCTTTGAAGTCATAGCATCTGAATTACAGAAACAAGTCCGGAAATATACAGAGGAAACTCAACTTGGAAGAAACACTGCAGAAAAAGAATTAATAACTACCTTTAAAGAAGACATGGATAAAAAAAAATAAGGAGATTAGAAATATCTCCTTGAATGAGCAATACAGAAAAGAAATAGAACACATGAAACAGAGTCAAAGAGATACAAAAGAACTAAAAATATCAATCATGAGTCTACAAAAACGTTTGAGTGAAAGCGATGACAGAGTTTCAGATCATGAATACGCTGGTGTGGCTATTGAAAAGATGAGAAAGGATCTCTTAAAAACAATGAGAATGGAGGAAAAAATAATTGAACACCTGCAACATGATGCCAGTATGAACAATGTGAGAATAATTGGTATCAATGAGAATGAAAGAGTCAGTACAAGTGACATAAAAAGAACTTGGGGAGAAATAATCACAGAAAACTTCCCAAATATGATGAAACAATCCAACATTCAGGTAAATGAAGCATACAAAACATCAAATAATTTCAACCCAAGTAAAAACACACCGAGACATATAATAGCTAAGATACCAGAAATCCAATACAAAAATAATATCCTGAAAGCTGCTAGAGAGAAGAAGCAGACCACATTCAAAGGAAAACCCATCAGACAGAAGTTACAGCCAACTTCTCTACACAAACAATGAAAGCAAGGAGAGCATGGAGTAGAGTTCTTCAAGTCCTACACGAAAACAAATTCCAACCCAGACTATTATATGCTGCAAAACTCTCTGTCAAGTTTGATGGAAAAGTGAAATACTTCCATAACAAAGAACAACTAAAGAATGTCATGATGACAAAGCCATCCCTTCACAGGCTGCTGAAAGAGGTTCCAGGGAGAGACCACAATGACCAGAACGCCATGAATGAGAATGGAAGGAACCCACTAAACAGGACAGACAATTAAATCCAGGATAAAAAGGAGTAACCAATACCAGGAAAATATCATGAGAAACATAACTCAACACATTTCAATTATAACCATCGAGGTAAACGGACTCAATTCTCCAATTAAGAGAAATAGACTGGCACAGTGGATTAGGAAACAAAATCAAACAATATGCTATATACAAGAAACACACTTAACTCAAAAGAACATTCATAGACTCAAATTCAAAGGATGGAAAGCAATACTACATGTCCCAGCACCCCCGAAAAAAGCAGGAGTAGCAATTCTGTTCTCAGACAGTCTCAACTTCAAACCAAGAAGTATCAAATGACACAAAGAAGGCCTCTATATATTGGTCAGGGGAAAAATTCAAGAACAAGAGGTGACACTCATAAATATCTATGGAACAAACACAGCAGCACCAAATATATAAGACAAATCTTAATGGACATGAAAATCCTTATCTCAAAAAGATAAAACAACCAGACAATAAAATGAGCGAAGTAGCAGAACTGCACCAGAGCTTGGAACAAATAGGCCTGGTGGATATATACAGAATGTTCCACCCAACCACAGCTGAATAAACATTTTTATCAGCTACACAGGGGTCATTTTCCAAAATAGACCACATACTAGTCCAGAGGTCATGCATAAGTATATGCAAGAAAATAGGAATTATCCCATGCATATTATCTGACCACAGTGCAATGAAACTGGAACTATATGATAAAAGAAACCAGAAAGACCTGCTAAATTTATGTAAACTAAACAACACCTTACTCAGCAATCAATGGGTTACAGAAGAAATTAAACATGAAATTCAACAATATCTACAATTCAATGAAAATTCAAGCACAACTTATCGGAATTTATGGGATGCGATGAAAGCAGTTCTTAGAGGAAAATTATAGCTATGAACTCACACATTAGGAAAACAGAAAGGGAACAAATTAGCATAGTAATGTTGTACATCTGACAACTAGAAAAAAAAGAGCAAACGAAACTCGGAGCGCAAAGAGGGGAAGAAATCATAAAGATTAGAGCAGAAATTAATTCAATTGAGATGAAGAAAACTGTTCAAAGAATCCACAAATCAAAAAGTTGGTTCTTTGAAAGAGTAAATAAAGTTGATAATCCTCTAGCCAACCTCATCAAAAAGAGGCAAGAGAAAATTCGTGTGTATGCAATAAAGAATGAAAGGGGTGAAATCACCACAGACCCAGCAGAAAACCAGATTATCAATAGTTACTTCGAGAATCTTTACGCTCACAGAATAGAAGACACAGAAGAAGTGGACAGATTTCTTGAAACATAAATTACTGAAACTGAATCAAGAAGATATAACTACTCTCAATAAGCCAATAATAGCCAATGAAATACGAAATGTAATAAAAAGCCTACCGACAAAGAAAATCCAGGTTCTGATGGATTCAAAGCTGAATACCACAAGACAGTTTTAGAAGATATAACTCCCACACTCCACAAACTCTTCAATGAAATTGAAAAGGAAGCAAGCCTCCCAAAATCATTTCTGATTTCTGGAGGCAAGTATTATACTGATTCCAAAACCAGGGAAAGACACAACTAAAACTACAAGCCAATCTCCCTCATGAACATTGGTGTAAAAATACTCAACAAAATCCTGGCAAACAGAATACAGCAAATCATCAAAAAGATCATACAGCATGATCAGGTAGCATTCATCCCAGGAATGCAAGGATGGTTCAGTTTTTGAAAATGTATAAATGTAATACACTATATTAATAAAATAAAACGTAAAAATGACATTTTCATCTCAATTGGTGCAGATAAAGCTTTTGACAAAGTCCAACATTCATTCATGTTCAAGGTCCTACAGAAAATTGGAATAAATGGACTCTATCTTAGCTTGATAAAAGCCATCTATGACAACCCAAAAGCTAATATAATCTTAAATGGGGAAAAACTGAAAGCTTTTACTCTTAAATCAGGCACAAGACAAGGATGTCCTCTATCACCCCTCCGATTCAATATAGTTTTGGAATTATTAGCAACAGCCATTAAAAAAGAGGGAGAAATAAAGTGAATAATAAGTTAAGAAGAAGTTAAATTATCACTATTTGCAGATGACATGATACTTTACTTGGAAGACCCCAAAAATTCCACCAAGAAACTACTAGAACTGATATGGAAATTCAGTAGCATAGCAGGATACAAAATCAATACTCAAAAGTCACTAGCATTCCTCTACAAAGAGAAGAAGCACATTGAAAGAGAAACAATAGAAACAATACCTTGTACAATAGCACCACAGAAAATGAAATACCTTTTTTTAATTTATTTTTTTTATTGAAGTACAAATATGAATCAGACGGTTTTAAGACACCTTAACAAGACAGATTCGATAAATTCATACATTGCTAACTGTTTTCATACTGTTTTGGTATCATACAAGGTGCATACATGATATTATACTTACAGACATTATTTTAGCAGATGTCTCTTATCAGTAAATTAAGAATATAGCTGTTTACTTATCTTATTTTTTATAAGAAAATGAAATACCTTGGGATTCACTTAACCAAGGAAATCAAAGATCTTTTCACAGAAAACTACAACACCCTAATTAAAGAGATTATGGAGGATTTCAGAAAATGGAAAGATATCCCATGCTCATGGATAGGAAGAACCAACATCATGAAGATGGCCATACTCCCAAAATTGCTGTACAAATTTAATGCAATCCCTATCAAACTACCACCAACATACCTCCCAGAGATAGAGAAATCATTCCTAAAATTTATTTGGAATCACAAACAACCTAGAATAGCAAAGGCAATCTTGGCCAATAAAGACAAGGCAGGAGTCATCACAATTCCTGACTTGAAATCATACTACAAAGCCACTGTGATAAAAATCAACATGGTATTGGCAACAAAATAGATTGAGGATCAATGGAATAGATTAGAAGTTGCATAAGCATCTATGAACACACTCAGCCATCCGATCTTCGACAAAAGGGCCAATCATACTTACTGGAAGAAAGATAGCCTCTTTAACAAATGGTGCTAGAAAACTTGGCTTTCTACATGCTGAAAACTAAAACTTGACCCAGCTCTATCACCATGCACTAAGTTAAAGTCAAAATGGATTAAAGATCTAAACATTAAAACACAAACATTCAATCTCCTGGAAGAAAAAGTAGGAAGAACTGTTGAAGACATGGCAGTAGTAAAAAGAGTTCATGAACAAACATATATTCGTATCGGATGCAGTTGAAAGAATCAACAACTGGGATGAACTCTTCTTGAGAAGCTTCTGCACATTAAAATAAACTGTCAACAGAGTGAAAACACAGCCCACAAATTTTGAAAAAAAATCCTAATAAGCAGGCACACAAAGGTCTGCTCTCTAGAATATATAAAGAACAAAGATATAACAGGGCTCTCAAATTTAAAGACCCAATTCAGAAATGGGCATCCGAGATGAATACACACTTCTCAGAGGATGAAATTAAAGAAGCAAATAAATATATGAAAAAGATGCTCCACATTGCTAGTCATCCGTGTATTGCAAACAAAATCAATACTGAGATACCATCTCACTCCAGAAAGAATGGCTATCATAAGGAAATCAACCAACAACAAAGTTGGCCAGATTGTGGGGAAAAGGGAACACTTCTCCACTGCTGCTGGGAATGTAGACTGGTACAACCGTTGTGGAGATCCGTGTGGAGACTCCTCAAAAGAGTAGGACTAGAAATCCCATTCAAGCCGGCTATACCCCTACTGGGAATTTTTCCAGAGGAACTGAAAACATTGTATCATAGTGATGTATGTGTACCTATGTTTATAGCAGCACAATGTGTGATAGCAAAATCTTGGAAACAACCAAGATGCTCATCACATGAGGAATGGTTGAAAAGGTTGTGGTATTTCTATATAATGGAGTATTACTCAGCTATTAAGAATGATAAGCTTGAAGCATTTATACTGAAGTGGATGCCACTTGAGCATATACTCTTATAAGTGAAATAAACCAGGCACACATGTGTAAATATCATATAGTCTACCTAGTATAAGAAGCGAAAAGCAGAAATACAAATGGAAATGTACAACAACTAAATTGAGTCAGATAAGGCAAAGTGAATGGCATATGCTGCAGGGTACTAATCAGCTTTTCTTCTGGATGGTTAACAACCTAATTTCACAGATCAAAATTGGAGAAATAGAAGAGCCACAAGTCCAGCTCACATTTTGGCCCTAGCCTTTCAAGGTCAGCGAAGACTCAGGACACAGGAGAACCTGTAGTGCAACATCATGAAATTCAGTAGAGCTCCAAATTTTCTGAACAAGGAGATTATGGAGCCACAGAAGAAAGAGACTGAACTTCTCTAGTGTGCCTGGGGACAGTCATATGGAGAGAAAATTTTCTCTCAGGCTCTCACAGAGAGCAAACTGGTTAATCATTGGCCATGACTCATCCTCATGGATGACACAGACAAAGGATCTACAGAATAAGGTACAGGACTACAAGATAAACCCTGAGGGGACTTCACTGACCTTATAAGAAACAAAAAGTACATGTATTGGTCTATAGGTCTTGCTCTATCTAGGTCTTAATCATCCAGCAGAAAAGTATAAAAATGAGGTTTACAGCTCAATAATAAGTTGAGCTGTAAATGGCTGTGGTTGACAACTTCTTCAGATAACTCACTATTGTTGTCGAATGATGGACTGTGTTAGATTGTGTTGTGTAGTTCAGGCACCTGAATTGGTTGAATGACAATGGAGTGCCCATCTTTGATAGGTGTAGACAAAGTAAGGGGTATAGAAAGGAAGAATCATGATGTGTGTGTATGGACAGTACAGTTGGGATAGATAATGCCGTGCTTCTACATAATTCTATGAGAGGCAAGATTTGCACTAATGGTGGTTGGACAGGATATTATGTCAGCTTCTAGTACTATGGACAACCACTAGGAAAATAACAAGTTAGAAAGTATTAATTATTGAATCATTGATGTAATTCAGGTATAAAAAATAAGATACATAAACAGCTACACTCTTAATTTATTGATAAGAGACATATGCTATAATAATATCTGTAAGTATAATATCATGTATGCACCTTGTGTAATACCAAAACATTATGAAAACAGTTTGCAATTTATTAACTTATCAAATTCGTCTTGTCAAGGTATATTTAAACTGTCTCATTGATATTGTACTTCAATAAAATAAAAAATAAAATGAATTAATATTACTAAGTATTACAGAGATTTGTAACCTTTAAAAATAATTTGTACTCTTTGTTGGATTGTCCTACAAATATTGAGTGCTGACCCTGCCAGGTGCTGTTCTGCACATGACAGACAGAGAAGCAGGAAGCCCTACACCGTTAAGGAGCTTATTCATAAGGGAAGAAATGCAAAGAATAAGAAGAGAGTGTGAGAGGATTATGCCAAGAACCAAGGTAGCTCAAGTGACCAGGTGGATACAGGGTCAGGAAAAGCCTCCAGGAGCCAACATTTAGATTCATGTGCAGACTTCAGTGGCACAGCAGGGGAATGGCAGAGTGGAACAGTTTACATTCTGGAACTAAGCTTGACATTCTGAAGAAAAAGGCCTGGGGCACCCCTGCAGTGGAAGAGAAATGGCTAAGAGATGGGGTTGGAGAGGCATTAATGCAACTATCACTGGATTTTTTAAACCAGAGAGGGGATTTTGGATTTTACTGTTAAGTGTTATGGAAAAGTCACTGAAAGAATGTGATATGATCTGATTCACAATTTTAAAACGACTCTGGTTCCACTGTAGAGAATGGATTATAGAAGGCCAACAACAGCAGTGGCAGGAAGACCTGAGAGGCCACCACAGGTGTTGGTGAAAGGTGGTGATGCATGTGGGAGGTGTGGCAGAGATGGAGAAGCAGTTGTGTTTGGGGCACCCTTTGCTGAGGAGGAAGCATCAAGACAGTTCTCTGCCAAGCTGGAGGGGAAGGGTGCGGTAAGCACAGCACAGCCTACAAAGAGGTTCTTCTGATGATGCCCATTAAATACTAAAGACAGAGAGGTCAGGATGAGAAGATCAGGAAAGAGCTGGAGATGTACAGAGGACTGGTATAAGGTACACAGAGCCCACATGTGAAGAAAACGGCCTAAGAAAGAACCAAGGGTGGGTCCTGTGTCCTTATCATTCAACAACTATGTTCCAGGATCTATGCTTGGTACATCTGTGACTAATTAACAAATATACCAACAAGGATGGTAGAATGCACTGTTAAAATAAAAATGATGCCAGAGATTAAGTTAGATACCTTAATACTAAAATAAAATAAAATAAAAATAAAAATAAAAATAAAAAATAAATGAGACACTTAAGCTTAAAATTTTATGGTTTTTCTTTTCAGTGAAACCAAGAGCATAAATAAGTCAATGAACCAAATGAAAGACAGTTAAGAGTAAGTAGGGCTATAGATATTGGGCAACAGAAAAAGATGAAGAGCCAGAGGAAAGGGAAGAAGGAAAGGTAAGGAGATGTAAAAATATGATTTGACTGATGCATTACCGACTATCCACAGTGAACGTCCCCATGATGCCTTGCAAACATGGAGTTGTTCCTGCATAACTCAGCATTGTGAGAACTGACGAGAGCACTCATTTAACTTATGCTCAGATTCTTGGCCCATACAAGTTTATAAAAAGCTATTGTTGTAAGCTATGATTTGAAGTAAACCATTGTACAGCAATGGAAAACTAGCACCACATTTAAAAAATTACTAAAAAAACAGAATTGCAAAGAGATTATTATTAAAAAGATACTGCCCACAGTTTTTATATAGAACATACAGTAGGAGGTTTACACATTAACTTTGCAGTGCTTGTCTTTATACAAATATTATCACACAGATATAGATAGATAGATAGATAGATAGATAGATAGATAGATAGATAGATAGATAGACAGATACACAGATAGATATTTGTACAACTGAAAAGCATTGAAGTAAGAAATCCATTGCATTCAGATAACTTTAAACTACAGACCCCAGGGTGGTTGACTCCAGGCCAGTTCATTCCAGCACTGGTACCACAGCCTGAACCCACTTGCACAACTTAAAAACATGCTATATCAGTGCGTTCCTTGCTCTGGCTTACGTAACATGGCATGCATTCAAGTTCAGATGTAGTGCTATAAACCCACGTAGATATGAGGTGAGGTGCTGATGGAAGAGTTTTGATGTCTGAATGGATTAAAGCTATAAACCCAACACCAATTTCAGTCAATTTGTATCAATAGAGGACAACTATCAGGAAGTAAGTTGGTAATTATATTATGCTTACAATCAAAGTAAAATAAATAGCTTCCTCTTTATTTGATATTTCTCTGCTGGGTTTGTGGGAATTGTTTTATTGTAAGATATTTTATTTTTAACTCAAACACCATACATTAAAAGTTTCAAAATTAATATTTTAAAACCATCATTAAGTCATAGAGGATCTGTGTATAATTTGCCTTGCGTATGATAGTCATTTTAAAATTCCAAATGTGACTTAACCATTCTGGAGCTTGGTTAATGTTGCCACCATATGTTTAGGGAGAACCTCATTTTCTCCTATTATTTTCTTATAGTCTTCTAATTTGGCATTACATTTAGATCTACTATCAATTTTGAGTTATTTTTTATGAATGACGTCAGGTTTGTGACTACATTCATGTTTTATCCAGGTGTGTAGACAGTTATTCCAGCATCATGTGTTGAAAGACTTAGTTACATCTCATTATCTTTTTTAATTTGCCAAAAATATGCTGACTTTGTTTTTGTGAATTTGTATTTACAGAAAGAAGTGCTTACATATATGCTGATTGGGAGACTTCTGTAAGGTATATTTGTTTTTATTACCTATTTATTCAAGTAATAATGTAATTACATAAATATATTCATGTATATTTTATATTTTTGGTTATAATATCACTGTGCTTTGCTTATTTTGGTAGTAAATTATCTCATTTTAAGCATTAAGAATGTATTTGAATTGGCTCCTGTATCATTTTGATTGCCCCACACTTTCTTTTCTTTTTTTTTATATTTTATTTTTTGGCAGAACCAGGTATTGAACTCAAGCTCTTGTGCTTACCAGGGAAGCACTTATTCCACTGAGCCATCTCCCCAGCCCCCCCACACTTTAATTTTTGTAACTTTTCCTTAGTTTCTGGAAATACATGAATAATGCTTTTCTTTTCTTTTCTTTTGTGTGCCTTCACACCAGAATCAGTGACTTTTTTAGAAGGATTAGTTCTTTTCATTGGAAGTTGGTACACCTTGTCTTCTGAACAAAACTTCTCAAAGATAGTCAGAAGCCCAGAGAGTCTTCATGTTGTCGTGGGTCTGCTCCTGGTGCTTTATTTTAGTGACTGACACAGTAACCCACCTCCTCACCCAACTGGAAAACCAAGGGTTACCTCGGCCTCAACACAGTCTTCATGAATGTTTAGCCATTAAGAGTTTTATTTATAACATTTCATGGTATGTTGTCATTTATCTCCCTGCTCTACTTGAAGGCTAAACTTATTCATTCTATTTTTGACATTGCAGCAAAATGATGGCAAACTCTAAAAACTGGGATCTACTCACATCCCTCATATGCCTTAAGTTTTTTCACTCAAGTCCCTCCTCAGCTAAAGAGCATTTACTTTCTGAGTTCTACAGTACATTTCACTTTCATATCCTACCATGAATGATACACACACACACACACACACACACACACACACAAACATACATACACACATACACACAAACACATACACCACTGCAACACTTTAATTACTTTTTCTTTCTTTCTTTTATTTATTTATTTATTTAATTTTTTCTTGAGAAGCCAGGATTGAACTTAGGCCCTTGAACTTTCCAGGAAAGCACTTATTCAGCTAAGCTATCTTGCCAGCCCCCCTTTTCATGTATTTGATAGAAGGCTTGCTATGCAGCTCTACTCCTAGTGATCCCCCTGTTTTCAGCCTCCCCAACACTGGGATTACAGGCATTCGCCACCATGCTTGGTCTCAGTGGCCTCACTGCACCTGGGGACAGGACTGGCACAGCATGTGCTGCTAGGGATCAAACCCTGGTCCCTTTGCTTGCCTAAGCAATCGCTTAGTCTTCACTTAAAAAGAAAGTTGATTCATGCAAAATGTGAAATGATTGAACTAATTTGTCATTAATAGAACAATCTATATTTAATAAATAATGTGCATTACAGACCATGAGAAGAATTAAGTAGAGTTTCCAAAAATAACATCTTAGACAACATATAAACTTTCACATATTTCATGTGTAGTGTTTTATGATGGAAGCTACTCATAAAGTAAATCTAAGATTTACTTCATAATTATTTTCTTTCTATAAATAGTAACATTGTTTGCTAGAACAACTCAGTAATTGAAACTATAAATTAGTAATAACAGTGATAATCATTTCCATAAATTGAGAAGCAATTCACTGAATAAAACTCTAAACCTTGTGTATCATTATATAGCTAGTTACCAGTTAGGGTAGGCATTTTTCATAAGCATGTATAATCTTGTGCTTTAAAAATGAGAAGCCCCAAAGATGGAAGGTGAGGAAAAGTGGGACATGAATAGAGACTTAAGAGACTTAAGACATGTCATGCGCATAAAGCAACTCACCACGATGGATGTATCATTATATCTCAAAAGCATGAGCCATAGAAAGAATAATGAAAATGAAAGAAAAAGAGGGATTATTTAAAAAAATCAAGAAATGTTAAATATATATACTTCTTATGATAAATGAAAATGTTGCCTACAACCAATGTGCACCAATAAAAGACATCAGAGGAAGAATATTCTCTTCAGTGCCAGGAATACAGCTCAGCAGCATAAGCACCTGCCTGGTAAGTGCAAGGTCTTAAATTCAATCCCTGGGACCAAAAGAAAAAAAATATATATTTTCTTCAAAAAATTTGCCATAATGCATTATTAAGCCAAACATGTGACTACTATAATTATGGACTTTCATTCTAGTTGAAATTAAAGCGTCCACAAAGATATTCTATTCTTTAGCTACAGAAATCGTGTCTACAGTGAAAACAGTAATGTAACACACTATAACTGAACAGTAAGCAAAGCCTTGCCTACCAGTAAATACTTTCTTTTTCTGCCTCATTAATACTAAGACACTATTATCACAATCTTTAAATCTTCATAAGGAGGCACACGGATTATAAATATGCTTAAGGCAAACTATTCCACTTGAAAGCAACCTTTTAATTAAGAGGGAGGAGTATCAACAGCCAAGTAGTGCTCATGCTTAGGGCTTACTGTGTGTGTGTGTGTGTGTGTGTGTGTGTAATGCTGTCTCTAAGAACTAACCCAACAGTTATGTCCATAAAGAAATTACAAACATGAATGAGTTCCCATGTTCTCCACTACCTTAGACCAACCACACTGCGTGGTTTTACTCTATAAAAGTCCCTAAAAGAGATGGCTTCTCAGAGACTACCCACTTGGGGCCCCATTCTGTCCCTCTCTCTGACAGTAGCTTTCTTTCCCCCAATATGTTCTGCACATAAAAAGAAGAAATTATGAACATGGCATTTTATCATCAAAATATCAACAATAAACAACTAAAAGTGGCTTTAACAATAATGACAAAATACGTGCCTTATACGTCAACTCTTTAGGAAATAGAACTATGGATATATATAACATTTTCTGAAACAAATTACAAAGCAGCTAAGAAGATAAGAAAAATGTACATATGCCTGTAACTCCAGTACTAGGGAGGCAGAAAACAGGAGGATCACTGAGTCAGAGCTGCATAGTGAGACCCTGCCCACAAAAACAGAAAGAAAAATGTACATTAACTGCAAAGAACAAAATGCAGGGTCATGAGGTGCAATCAAATATGATGGCTCTAAAGGCTCTTGGAAGTGAGTGGAAATAAATCTCTGAGACTTCTATAAAAAGCAAACATAAGGGGATTGCACCCACATGTTCTTGGAAGTGTGTGTGTGTGTGTGTGTGTGTGTGTGTGTGTGTGTGTGTGTGTAAATGAGCACAGAAAGGAAGATATCTCCTGCAGAAATAAATACATTCTGGAAGATATAAACTGGGAGAGTGTTAAATATGTCAGCTTTTCCTAATAGTGGAAAGTGTTTGATAATTAATGTGCATAAAATAGCTTGGCAAAACCCAAGTATAGCTACAGTATCATTTGTATAACTGTTTCTACAACTTTAAGCACCCTTTAAAGACAGTGAGTCTAGTCCCAAACTCCTGCAATTACTAACATCCTTCACCTACAAATTTACAGTAATGCTTTCGCTCCTGGTCTTGCAAGGTAACTTGTAGGAACTGTGAGAAGACTACAAATAATAATGTTCTTCATGCCATAGTTAAAAATTAATTATAACGGAAAAACAGAAGTACTATGACTCATTAGCTGGACTATTTATGGATCCACATTCAATGTTTTATATTGGAAAATAAAATAATGTGGAAAGATTAAAAATAAGTTATGAGAAGTATTAGGGTTTCTTAGAAATACTATCAATCTGGAATTAAAAACTACAGTATAGTATGGCCTACAAATGTCTTCACAAGTAGCTTTTGATAATGAAGACTAAGTCACATGCAATTGTAAACCCGCTTTAGCTGCTCCAAAGATATCATGGGATAATTTTGGGTACAAGTAAGTGAATGCTTGACATTAATGTGTTTTTTTAATATTCAAGTAATTATCTCCTATATCCACAGTATTTTATTTTGTTGAGATAGAGATACTTTCATTTTAGAATTTAAAACAGGGTTATTAGCTTTAATTTAATTTCAACCTGCTAAAAATTTGATTATCTTACTTGAATTATTCTTTCTCTTTCATCTCATCTCAAAAAGTAATTTATCCAGAATTTGAAACTTCATTTTAATGGTAAGTAGCTTTTAAAGAGGTTTTGTCTTGCATTAAAAATTGCAATTCTTGAAATTCCCCATGCACAGCTAAAGAGTACAAGGAACTGAAAAAACATTACAATTGTCTCATGTTAGCTAATTTACCTTTTCTCAGTACAACTTTACTGTCACTTACTCCCAGGATCGCAGGATGCTCAGGGAAACTGCATAATTTACCTGTCTGCTCTAGAGCCAAATAATCTATGTGATATAAAAATAATCTACTCTAGCACTTACTATTTAAGTTTCTCAGAAATGAGCTCTGAACCAATACTTTCTTGGAGGATAAGTCTGACAATTTCTTTAGCCACCTTCCAGTGTCTTCCCCTTTGTTTCTTTTTTTTTTTTGGTTTTGGCCAAACTTTTTATATAGTATTCTGTAGTTGTTTAACACATACTTAAATGGTCTTACTGGGGGAGGGGGAAGAGGAGGTTCTTGCAGATTCCCAAGGAAATGTCAAAAAGGCAAATTATGGCCAGCATTATCCATTTGTTTTTGGGTTTACTGGGTGAATAGCACTTTCCTCACATTGATATCTGATCTGAGGCCTTTTTATACTGAGAACATGGAGATTTCAGCTGGAAGACACACTGAAATCCTAAGAGTAGCATACCCCAACCACCCTCTAATAGCTAGCTTGTCTGTACAGGTAAAATGATTCATCTCTCAATGGAGATCAGTGTACATCTAGATGGCTAGACGTTTGTGGAAGAGCTCAGAACTGCTTGCCTTATTTATTGGGAAAAAAATCAGGTAAGAAGTGGCCTTTAGGGACACTTACTTGGAAAATTACAACACTAGTACAAGTCAAGCCTTACACACTTAAACATTTGCTTGTTGAGAGCGAGTCATAAAATCAAATAAAATTAAACATGTTTTACTTTTTTTTCCTCACAAGAGCATAAAATTTATGGAGGGGAACTTAACAGGAAATTTGAAAAAGGTAACTCAATTTTCCTTTTAGTAGTCCTTTGGTAGTTATGACAGAATAGTTTCCACTTTTTGTTTGTTTTTTTGAACCAGGATTTTGGTCCAAAGTTTTGTTTGTTTCTAGTATCTGCTTCTTCCTCCCCCTCTATCAGATTGGCTTCCTCCATGGCCACCACCTCTTGGTGCTCCACGGCTTGAACTGCTGTAGGAATCACGTGGAGAAGGGTACCCCCTTTCCATAGATGGGGGAAGCCCTCGTTCTTGTCTGCCAACCTGATCATGCCCACTTGAGTAGAGATCACTTCAGCTGCTTGAGTAACTGTCTCGACTTCTACCATTTCTGTCTCGTGAGCTGCTGTAATCATCTCAGCGACTGCTTCCATCATAAAAAGGTGGGGGCCCTCGTGTAGGTGAAGCACTACGTGAGTTACTATAACTCTCATATGAATCTCTGTAGGAGCCTCCACTCGGATGATCTGAGTAGTCACGATCCCGACCATATCCACCTCTATCACTATAGCCTCTTGATGGATAGTCATCACGTGAACTAGAATGACCATCACGGTAAGTATGATCTCTTGGTGGTGGGGTATAATCTCTCGTATCACACGAGCTTGGGTAATATATGCTTGAATAGCTGTCTTTAGTTGAATATCCATCATCTCTTGGAGACAAATAAACATCTCTGCAAGAAGGCAAGGGTTCCCTTCGAGGTGGCCCTCTGTAACTATCTCTTTCATGTGATACAGGGGCTCTTCCTCCCTTTCCACGGCTGCTTCGAACTGGCCCTGACGGAGCTGATCTTTTAGGAGGAGGACCCCCCCTTCGTGGTGGTGGTCCCCTTTTCACTGGAAGGGGTCCTCTGGAAGAACTCATGTTAAAATTCATGGAATAGCCACCGTCGTTCATATGCCCTCCATGTGAGGAAGGTCCCCTAGTTCCTCCACTTCTCCTCTTCCTCCTCTGAGACCTCTAGGAGGGCCTCTGCTTCTGGGAGGTGGAGGTGGTCCTCGTCTACCACTTTCAAATGATGGTTTGGTGGCCTGTTCCATCTTGATGGCTTTTCCACCTAAGGACTTTCCATTCATGTCCCTGGCTGTATCCTTAGCATCTGCTGGGCTTTCAAAGGTAACAAAAGCAAATCCTCTTGATTTATTGGCTTCTCGGTCTTTCATCAAAAGTACTTCCATGATCCATCCATATTTTCCAAATACTGTTTCAAGGGCTTTCTCATTTGTTTCTGTATTAAGCCCACCAATAAAGAGCTTTCCTGGGCGATCTGCTTCAACCATTTTCCCCTGGTTAAGTCAGAAGGGTGGCGACGGTCTCAAGCTCCCAAGCACTCACTGACAGGGGCTGACCACAAGCCCAGCACAAATGACGGGTACCGGTGCACAACTGAAAAGCCACTAGCACTACTGCACAATCCTTCCCCTTTGTTTCAACAGTGATTCTTTTGAATAACTTTTCCTTTTCAATTTTATCTCTCCTTCATTTTTTGTACCTGCGTACTCCAACCTTACTCACCTGAAGGATAATTTTATGTAGAAACTTA
This sequence comes from Ctenomys sociabilis, assembly GCA_004027165.1. NCBI lineage: Eukaryota > Metazoa > Chordata > Mammalia > Rodentia > Ctenomyidae > Ctenomys > Ctenomys sociabilis. The sequence continues at coordinate 4,099 of PVKA01014114.1, read as the reverse complement.
CTAAACTTGATTATGTTAACTGAAGTTAACATAAGCCAAAATTTCATATGGTGGAAATTCACAGGATTTCAAAATAATCTGGTATGTATTTTATGTTCACTAACTCATTCTACATATCTACAAAATGTGTACCGTAAATACTCTGTATGTCTTTGTCATCTTTTTAAGTAATGATGCCAACTATTAACTTAAGCACAATTGCATAAACTAATTCAGTGTGGGCACTATTATGGCCCATGGTTTTTTTATAGTAAATGGTGATTGTCTGCAAAGACAATGTGACCTCCCAAGGAAACATGTAATAACGTCTACAGACAGTTTTGTTCATCATGGCTACAAAAGTGTCCTTGCATCTACAGTGTGAATTTAAGGATGATATTAAACACCCAAAAATGCACAGGATGCTCTTCTAGGACAAAAAAAATTATCCAGTCCAAAACAGTAATGTTAACATTGAGAAGATTTGATAGGTATGGAGCATCACAGTAGTAATTTGTGAACACATTTATCTCTTGATAGAAGAGGTACATCTTTTTTTTTATTTTTTGTTCCAATAACTGTCTTATACATTAATCCAAATTTGGATATGTAGGTCTGCACTTATGCATAGCATTCACTCTGTAAAATGTATGTAACAGGAGAGCTTCCTACAGCTGTACTAATGGCAGGATTTCTACAACACATCCACAGAAAAGAGGATGTGAGCATTATGGCTATTATTGCATTATGGATTATGTCAGTGGGCAGAAAGAGAAGATGAGTCTGTTCTGCATAATTTGCACATCAGTGCAGTACTTTGTAGCTAACATATTCCGTTTGAGTTTAATGGGAAAAAAGGCTCTTACCTACGTTTTAATAGTTTTTCTTGTTGCCTGTAGGAAAATCTCAGTTTAAGCTAATCTACACTATAAACACAAGATAATACAATCCTCATAGATATTGTCATTATTATGTAGTATGCTTATTTTATTAATCATAGATCTTGAAGTAGGGTGTTTTTCTGAAATGGTTGAAATAACTACCACCAGCCTGATTTGGGTTGAAATGTTCTATTAAATATACTAACAAGAAAATTCGTGAAAATCATATAAGTGTATTCACAAGTCCACCAAAGTTTCAGATAAAATCACCATTTTTATTTTAGTTTTCATATTTTTGATTAATGTGTTCTAAGTTCTTGAGGTAAACACTATAATAATCCTGAAAAATTCAGATACACTCCAACATAGCATTAATATTTTTATCTTGTTTCCTAGATAAATTACCCTAAATTGTGAATTTTTTTTTCTTATAATAACATCAGAATAATGTCTCATCCTTCTCCTCTTAGGAGAGTCAGTACTATAAAACATTTATGTATTAATGAAACATTACATAGTCTTTTAAATCACTAAATCACATGTGCTTAATAAATTCACCGTCTAAGGATATTCAGTCACTTAGAGTAAAAGAAATTTAGCTTAATTTTAATGCCCAATTAGCTTCTGTAGTAAAAAAATACTTTTATAAGATGCAAGTCTACTTTATAGTATATATAATACTGTTCCATTGATAAAAGATCACAAACAAGTCATTTTTTTACTGTCTATTTTCAACATAACTGATTTCCCTTCAGGATACAGTCTTCCTTTCTCTCACTTGGCTAATGTTATACATGTACTGAATAACTACTCAACACTTAAAATGATTTCCTTATTCATCTAGTATTTCATGGCAACTTTCCACTAACTTTATGATGCATTTCAGACCACAGTATACAAGATTATCCCATGCCTCTTTAGGTCTTATCGGACTTTGACTATGTTGACTTTTCAGGCCATATATTTTTACAAGCATCCGCCAATAAAGGACTCGTAACACAGCCAAATTCCTTTTTTGATTATAGAGAGAGACATTTTCAGTTCTTTTGTAAATATTGTATAGTACCAAAAATACTCTTGGAGACTGATATTTTTTTTTCTTGACTCTAATATAATTATTATGTGACAACTTAGTATGATTTAATAATACAGCAATAGATCATTTTAATGAGGAAGTTTCCTGCAATAGTATGCTAAGAAAATCCACTCATAGTTTCCACATTTTATGTACTTATTGAAACTTTCAGTTATTTGACATGATCTGAATCTTTACTTGATATTTCATTGATTTCAGTATTTGTAACCACAAAGCCAAAAGTAAAGCAGACTATTGTTATGAGCTTTTATAAATGCTATCCAGAACCTTTAAGTCCAAATTCAGATATATTATGAAACTTTGTTTTTATATATGCATAATATTGGCTTAAATTCCTTAAAAAGATTGTACACATTAGAAGTGTTTTTTCATAAACACCTTTAATATTTTATTTTACTTTGTATTTTTATGAATGCAGTGGCGCTTTAAAATAGTTATTTTTTTTTCTTTTGCTATGGGTAAAACCACTAATGCAATTTGTTTTCGTCTTATTTCAAAACAAGCTATCATTTCATCAAATCGTATTTTATTTTTCAGGCTCTTAACTCTTTACATATTACGCATATTTATAAAAAGTATTCACAATTTCTTTTCAGGTATTAAGGTAGAGCGTTCAATCAGGTAAGAATATAAAAAAGCCATCTTTTCTACCAGGAGGGGTGGTATGTGTCAATGTTCCAAGCGACTCCAAGAGAGTAAGGCACAGGATTATTTTTTAAACTTATTTATTTATTATTTATTTTTACTTCATATAATTTTATTTTATTTTATTTTGAAGAGCAGAAACAAAGGCAAAAATGGAACAAAGAACAGAAACAGGGTAACACACAACAATGCATGTTGCAGATTTTCAAAACAGTACTACGTAAGTAACAATGGTTGGTATATTATCTATTTTTATCTTTAAATCTGTTGCTCAGATTAACAGCAATGGTTACACAAGACTGGGGAAAATAATTGAATATTTATGCTTGCTTTCAGGAAATCCCTTTCTTGTCTTTTCTGTTTTAATTTATTTTAATTAAATAGAATAGTATTTAATTATTTATTTGGTACAGGGTCTTGCTACAAAGCTCAGACTTGCAGTGATCTTCTTTTCCCAGTCCCCCCAACATGGGGATTACAGGCGTACACCACCAGTTTCAGTGGCTGGCTTGGCGTGGATCCAGACTGGCATGCAGTACCAGAGATTAAACCCAGTCATTGTGCTTGACAGGCAGGAGTTTAGACCGCTGAGCTGTCTCTCCAACCCCACAAGGACTATCTGAGTCCTGCACTTCCAGAACACAAATACCCCATCAAAAGTTGCTTTAAAATTATAACTTTTCATTCAAATATTTAATTTATACTATGAACTAGTATCTTTTGAGTTCTATATTTATTTAGTGCTGTAAATATATAATTTCCAGAAAAAGTGGAAAAGAACAAGTGACAGTATTTCTTAAATTTTTTTGGTATGGAAGATACTTGCAATATTTTGAACACCAATATACTTTTATATAATATGCTTTTTTTCAATACTAAGGAACTCAGGAGCTTGAATTTTCCATATAAGCATTTATTCTACTGAGTTGTCTCCCCAGTCCCTATAATATGATTTATTTGTATGCATATGTACATGCTATTACATATACCCTAATCTCACATTATGCCTAATCATGAATCAAGATGGGATATTAAGTTCTACATGTTAAAAAATTCTGTTAAAAGTACAGTTACTTACTATTAAAAGCCTATGTGACATTTTTCTCAAAGAAATGTTTTACATTATTTTCTCTTTTTGAGACAAGGTCTTGCTATGCAGTTTAGGCTGGCCTTGAGATCACTTTTTAGCCCCTGCTGGTCTCAATCTCACAATGATCCTCTTGCTTTAGCCTCCTTCCAAGTCCTGGGATTACAGGAGTGAGCCACCATACTAAGCCCATGATTCACATTTTTTTTTAATTTTTTTATCTTTTTTTTCCATTTATTTTTATTTTATTAAAATACAAATGTCAATCAGACAGTTTCAAGACACCTTAACCATACAGAGTCGATGAATTAATACATTGCAAACTGTTTTCATAACATTTTGGTACTGTACAAGGTGCATACATGAAATTATATTTACAGGTTTTTTTATAGCTGAATTATATCAAAGATT
>PVKA01014113.1:0-53248 GCA_004027165.1 Ctenomys sociabilis | reverse complement strand
CGCTGTGCTTCTACATAATTCTATGAGAGGCAAGATCTGCACTAATGGTGGTTGGACAGGATATTATGTCGGCTTTTAGTGCTATGGTCATCCACTAGGTAAATAATTATTGAATCTTTGATATAATTCAGCTATAAAAAACCTGTAAATATAATTTCATGTATGCACCTTGTACAGTACCAAAACATTATGAAAACAGCGTGCAATGTATTAATTCATCGACTCTGTATGGTTAAGGTGTCTTGAAACTGTCTGATTGACATTTGTATTTTAATAAAATAAAAATAAATGGAAAAAAAAAAAAGAAGATGCAAACACAATTTCAAAAACACTGAGCCACCTTAACTTTGTCAAGGTGTCCAAATATGTTTACTGGAAGAAAGATAGTCTCTTTAACAGTGGTGCTGGAATATTGGTGAGACAGCTCATCGCTCTAAAGTGCCTGCTTAGGCAAATTTAGGCAAACATGCAGAGACCATGGTTTGATCCCTGGCACCACATTCCATGCCAGCCCTGACGCTGGGTGGGTTGAGCTGGCCACAAAAATAGGTATTAGAACAACTGTCTTTGTAAACACTGAAAGCTAAACTAGATCCATTTCTGTCATCATTCACTAAACTAAGGTTCATATGGATTAAAGATCTAAACATTAAAACAGAAACACTAAGTCTACTGGAAGAGGAAGTAAGTAGATTTCTTGGAGACATAGGAGTTGGCAGAGTACTCATTTACAAAAACCAAACTAGAAGGGAAATACTTCAAAGAATCAACAGCTGGGATCATATCTTATTAAAAAATTTCGGCACATCAAAAGAAATCAACAGAATGAAGAGAAAATCTACAGAACAGTAAAAATTCTCAACTAAGCATCACTCAAACAAAGGATTTCTATGCAGAATACATGAGCAACTAAAAATTACACAAAGAATTAAAAGTTTCAGCACCCGCAATTCAAAGACCGAATCCAAAAATGGACGTCTGGGATGAATACACACCTCTCAGAGGATGAACTCTAAATGTCAAATAAATAAATGAAAAAATGTCCAACTGCCTTGGTCATTCAGGAAATGCAAATTAAAACAACAATGAGATTGCATCTCACTCCAGAAAGAATCTATATTTTTGAAAACAAGTGTGGTGAGTGGAGAAGAAATAGGGTTTTGTCATGCGCTCATCACACCAAATGTGTAGGTTTCTGTTTTGTGCATGACTTTGTATAGCCCTTCTTCCTTATGTTTCTTAGATAAAAAGTTTTATGTTTTCCAACGCTACTATGATCTAAGAGCCCCATATATGTGACGCAACCCAGGAGATCCTTTGTATTTAGTATGATAAGCAGTTGATTAAAATACAATGCTTTGTATTGATTTGAGATGATCCCACATTTAAAATGTGAAGGTTAGTTCTCTAATACTTTTAAGTTCTTTCTCCTTGTGTACTATGTATGTGTAACTGCATCAATATGAATATATATTTACTCTCCAATTCTTTTGTTTGTTGTTTGTTTATGTATTTGGTACAGTCTCAGTACAGGAACTCCTAGTGATCTGCTTGTTTTCAGCCTACCCAATGCTGCGATTACAGGCATGAGCCATCATACCTGGTCTTGGTAGATGGCTCAATGTGCCCAGAGGTTGTGCCATTGTGGCATGGGATAGAACCTCAGTCTCTGAGCTTGCCTAAGCAGGCACTCCAATTCTTATTATAATAATATTTGAAGAGACCATCCTTTTGTAGATGAATCTGTGACTTACAAAGTATAAGTAACTTACTGTTATGCAAATGGTATGCAGTGGAACCAGAGTTCACACCATGTTTGAATAACTTCAGTTTTGGTAGCTAATAATTACATTTGTCTGCCTATTTGGAAATAAACCACAAACTTGAGCAGGCTCATTTATTGGCTGAATTTAGAAGGCAGAGTATGTTAACTTAGTTACAAATTCAACTAAATATATTTTATAGACAGGCTATTAAGAACTTAATTTATTTTATGTGTCTAATATAGGGTCTCACTACATAGATTGGACTTATAGTGATTCTCTTGCTTTTCAGCCTCTCAAGTGCTGGGATTACAGGCAGGCATCACCACAGCCAGTCTCAATCGCCATCCAATGTGCCCCAGAGGTGGAGCTGTGGGTTTGATCCCTCTCTGGAATAGCAGGCAGGGGATCAAACCCCTATTCCCTGCATCTGTCTAAGCTGGTGCTTTCATCCACCGAGTTGTCTGCCTGGCCTGAGAACCGAAGATTTTAACCTGTATCATAGAAGAGTCTTTTTCCAGAATTAATACCTACAAAGGAGAAGAATTTAGACACAAGAGAGATCTGACAGTTTATAACATCTGTGTACAAGGAGTGTGGTAAAAATGAAGGCAAGAAGACAAAATAGCAGGGAATGAGAAAACATTTCAGTGGATTCTTGTGTCTTTATTTCATGAAGGAAAGCACTATTCATTATACCAGCAAAGTACTTATAATTACATGCCTGTAAATCTTCAATATTTGCTAATCCATGAAGCATTAAAAATTGCATTTACTCATAAATAAATTGATTCTTCCCAGGTTGTGAATCTTTTCAATTGGTTCTCGCCTTTCAACTGTTTACCATTTAGTTATTGTGCTAGGTATCCAAGCAGTGCACAAAGAGTTTCTAAATTTTTAATCTGTAATTGTTTCTAATTTTGAGTTTTCAAATATTCCCTGAAGAGCCATGGCTGTGTTATGCTGTTCAGAGTCTGATGGTTTTGTCGACTGATTCCTTAACTTGAATAGAAAAGCAGGAGGCAAACTCCGTGTCATGAATGTGAGGGTTCCCCACTTCACTTGCAAGGGAGATGCTCAAAAAGAAGTCATCAGCCTTTGACATTTAAAAAGCTGTAGAGCCCCTGAAGGGTTGTGTGTCATTAACAGATGAGGTTTTTAGGATTTGTCTCATCCTTCTACACTGTCCCAGATTAATTGGTATGTTTGACTATGAATCTTTCTTTGCTAAAAGATCAAATATCTAGTGATTCTCCCAGCCTGACATGTGAGTTGTAATGGGCTGTGGAATGGCTTACAGAAAATGAGAACTATTCAGTGATCCTTGATATGGGGGCTGAAATGGAACCTGCCTGAAGGTAGGCAAGGACATTTCCACCTACATTATTCTATTTTTCAGAGTCTCTTTGACAAAAAAAAATGGAGTTGTGAGATGAATGCCTTATGTAATGTGTTGTCTGTTATTTCTCTTGTCTTCCTTTCTTATTTATAGAAATGAAAGGTAACAGGGCAATTCAGCTTTCCTTGGGTCAGAAGTGATCTTAGTTTATGGACAGGAAAAAACTTTGGAAAGAAGGAAAAGATAATTCTAGAGCAAATGAAGAAGACTCAAGACACATGAGGTTTTTCTTTTTCATTTTCTGTTCATTCAGTCATGCTAACACTCTCCAAGCCAATGTGCAAGCTCTGTTTTCTGTGTCCTACAGCACTTGCTGTTGAGTGTGATGTAGCCAGGAGAGCTATTTTGACTGCCAGAAGTTATTTCAAAAGGAAATATTTCATGAATCATGTTAAATAAAACTTTGTTATGGTTGGAGATACAATTCAGGAAAGATAACTACAATTTCTAGAAACATAAAAGGCTTCATAAATAGCTGCATTTTGAGTTGTATGTCTAGTCATGAAAAGGCATTTGCAGTCTGCTGGTTCAGGTGATTGAAGGAAAGAGTGAGCAGATACATGTGGAAAAGCACTAGGATGAAATCTTCATAGAAACACTTAGAGCACAAGTGTTCTTATGCAGTTGTTCCTCCCAGTGCTAGGACCTTGTCACAGAAGTACCCTGAGAAAATTGTCAGAAAATTTATATTTACATGCTTCTTTTGAGAAATGGATAATTACTATTTATTCACTAAAGTTGATGTCTAGATCTTTTAAGCTTTATGTCTCATTACTTTATTTCTTATTCTTTCAGTCAAGATTGATATCTGTACATTTTTGTTTCTATGTGTGGATCATGTTGTTATTTCAGATAGTATGCCCTGTCACAACCTGGGTAAAAATATGTCCTTTCTCTGAAGTCTCTTCTAGCAGCCAGACAAGTATCTCTCCTTTTCTTTATTATCTCTCTGATCAATTTATTCACATTTTATTGTATCTTATAATTGTCAGTGTTTATCTTACCTTCCCTTTTAGAAAATCTCTTTGGGAGTCCCATCTTAATATGAAGCTATATTCACTAACAGAAATTAATATAATATAAATGAATGGAGATTTTGCAAGATTTTATTTTTATTTAATTTTATTTATTTTTACATTCATGAATTAGATAATGATGTTAAAAAATAGTGTTTGAATGGTAATGATAAAATAAATGGTTTAAATAGAGGACATCATTTAGTAATTCTTCATTATATTTATTGTAAATTAGTTGTAGAAACAGAAATTATGACATTTGTGAACAGGTTTCTCACAGATTATTGTATTGTTCTTTCTTTTCTTTTCTTTTCTTTTCTTTTCTTTTCTTTTGTGGATTCAGGGATTGAACTCAGGCCCTTGCGCTTGCCAGGGAAATACTTATTCCACTGAGCCATCTCCCTGGTGCACAGATTATTGTATACCACAATGAGTGAAGGATATAATAAACAATTTCAGGTCCCATCAGCTATTATATATTCTCTAATTTAATGGAATTTTGCTTCAAGGTCCTCTCAACATTCTTCTCAGAGCTCATTAGTCAATACTTAATTATTCCTATTAGGAGGCAGGTTAGAATGAATAGTTTTCCATGATCTATATTAATATTATCAACAAATTAGAGTTAAATTCATGGAGAAAGAGGCACAATGTTTATGGATAGCTACCTATTATGACACTGCTCTAGGATTCTTCCATACATATTATTGATGAGATATCAACTTATTTGATGCAGCTCTAAAAAAGAATCTCCAGAACACAGCAGTGCTGACTATCTTTTTTTCTATTTATTTCTCATTTTTCTCTTTGGGTTTCCTTAGAATGTATCATGACTGTACATACATGACCTTTCTATTTTGTCATAATTTTTCTTTTGCTCATGCAAGTTAAGCATACTTCAGCATAATCTAGGAAACTGAAATGTTACAGAAGTTTTGTAAGATAAATCGACAAGAAGAAAAAGAAATCAGAGAATAAATAATATGGAAATGAAGAAAACTTTGTAAACAATAAGCAAAAATAGGAAACATTTATATTTAGTTGTTCATATCACTAAGAAGGATTAAGGAGAGATATTTTGTAATTAATTAACTATATTGCCTGTTATTTTTAAGACAGAGGTTAAACAAAGGAGAATGTCATGTCCTGTATTGCTGATCACTTTAGAGAAAATTTATTCTTGCTTAGGTGATGCCAATAAAAGAAAGTAGTTTTCAAAGGTAAATGCCATAATAATAATTTAAGGAACAGGAAGCTTTCAGCCATCTAATGTTCTTTGCTGTAAATAATGTTAGTTATCCAAGGTTTCCCTTTGTCTTGAGGAAAACTAGAAATTCCTTAGTTTAAAAGGTAAACAGTGGAGAAAAAATAGAATCAAGTGGACAAGAAACGCTGATCTTTGACAGCCAGCTATAGTTATTTTTTTATGAGTTTTAAAATAGGTTTAATTAAGCTGATGGAGTGGTGTTCCCTAGGTCTGGCTAATTAACTAATAAGATTTCCATCATTTTTAATTGTCTTAAATAGAACCAATTATCGCAAAAAAGAAACACTTGCTGTTGAAATGAAATTCAGTCGTTACCAAGTAGACCCTGTAAACTGATTTATATAAAGACTTGTGTGGAATAACTAGCTAATCAGAAGTAAATTTGGTCAAAGAATAAACAGCACCAGATGACCTGATGAATAAACTTGAAAGAAGGACATGGCAAAATACACCTCTGTTATGAGCTATCCAAATTGGGGAAGCACTTATTCCACTGAGCCATCTCCTTGGCCCCTAGGAGCCATCCAAATTAGAAGAATTAGCCAAGTCATAGACCTTATATATATGAAGTAAAAAAAAAAAAAAAAAAACTAGGTGCAGCCAATTAACTTTCTCACTTTAACAAATATTAACAATTGCAAAACTGGAACCATAAAATGTGTTTGAATGGAACACAGTATTTAGGTGACTCATCCTACATGTATGTTATGCTTGTGTTTTATAAAGTAAAAAGCAAAAGAAAGAGATGCATTCAATATACTTGTTGACATTTTAAAAGTCAATAGGGCATTAAAGTTTAAACACTATTTATGTATATATTTTAATTTTAGAAAGAAAAAGTGCAATAGTAAAATCAGGTTTCAAGACAAGTTAGCAGGACAGTTATAATATTGAATACATTGTTTATTGTTTGTCTTCGTAGTTGATATTCAGAGTAAAGGCATATGCATAATATCTTGTCCAAACAATACTAGCCAAAACGTTCGTGTATTTATTAGATTCTAGAATTTCTTCCTCTGAGAGGTGTGCGTTCATCTTGAATGCCCATTTCTGAATTGGGTCTTTAAATATTGGGGCTCTAATGTTTTTAGTTCTTTATAAGTTCTAGAGAGAAGACCTTTGTCTGAGTGCATATTGCTTAAGTATTTTTCTCAATTTGTGGGTTGTCTTTTCACTATGTTGGTAATTTCTTTTGACATTCAAAAAACTTCTCAATAAGTGAAGGTCCAAGTTGTTAATTCTTTCAAGTGTCACCTGTGCAGCTTGATTTTTGTGCATGAACACTTTGCCTACCCCTATATTTTCAAGAGTTCTTCCTACTTTCTCTTCTAGGACATTTAGTGTTTCTCTTTTAATGTTTATATCTTTACTCCATTTTGAATTTGGTTTAATGCACAGTGATAGACTTAGGTCAAGTTTTAGTTTTTGGCATGTAGAGAGCTAGTTTTTCCAGCATCATTTGTTAAACAGGCAATCTTTCTTCTAGTAAGCATGTTTGGTCCCTTTGTTGAAGATAAGGTGGCTGAGTGTGTTCACAGAGACCTCTGCATCTTCTAATCTATTCCATTGATCCTTACGTCTATTTTTTTGCCAACACTATGCTGATTTTATCACAGTAGCTTCATCGTATAATTTCAAGTAGGGAATTGCAATGCCTCCTGCCTTGTCTTTGTTGCCCAGGATTGTCTTTGCTATCCTAAGTCTTTTCTAGTTCCAAAAAAATTTTAGGAATGATTTCTCTAGGTCTAGTAGGTATGTTGTCGGTAATCTGATAGGGATTGCATTAAATCTGTACATCAATTTTGGGAGTACGGCCATGTTCCAGGAGCAGGGGATATCTTTCCATTTTCTGAAATCATCTACAATCTGTTTTTCACAGCGCGACTAAGGATAGTTACCTACCTTGTCTTTGCAGTAATTTATAGTACAAGATGCAGACATGATCTCTTCTCTAAACACTATTAGTTCAAAGCTTTCTTTTCATGAATTAAGAGAAATTAGCTGTTTATCTATGCTATCATGCATATACAGATATATATTTTTTCCAGTACAAAATGGTCCTGAGAGAAATCATTCTTTCAGGCTTTCACAGAGAGCAAACTGGTCAAGCAATGGCCATGACTCATCCACATGGCTGACACTGACAAAAGGTCTACTAAGTGCTATACAGTGTTCAGAATAAATCCTTTGTCAGACACAAAAGTTACATTTTTTTGTTACATAGGTCTTGCTTTATGTTGGACTTAATGATCCAACAGAAAAGTATAAAAATGAGGTATGAAAAAGTAAAGCTGACCCATATTAAAATCCTGAGCTGAAAAAGGCTCAAGTCAACAACTTCTGACGTTGCCAGACAAGTGGCTAATCCTCTCTTATTATAGACTACTGGACTGTATTGGATTACTTTGTTGAATCCACGCACTTACAATATAAGAATGGCAATGAAATACCCATTGTTACAAAAGTAAACAAAAAAGAGGGAGATAAATAAGGACCATTTTGTACTGGAAAAAATATATATCTATATACATATGATAGCATAGATAGACAGCTAATTTCTCTTAATTCATGAAAAGAAAACTTTGAACTAATAGTATTTAGAGAAGAGATCATGTCTGCATCTTGTACTATAAATAACTACTACAAAGACAGCAATATGCAATGTATTAGTTATTGAAACTGTCCTACTAAACTGTTTTGAAACTGTCTCATTGTTACTCCTTTCTCAATAAAATTAATATTAAAAAATATTAGCCAAAACTTTCTTTTCAATGAACTAAGAAAAATTTGTTGTAAAACTATCTTAACTATCATGTAAGTATTTTTCTCTTTTTTTAAATTTAAGTTATTTTATTTAAGGTGAAGTGTAGAAACAAACAAAAACAAATAGAAAAAAAGACAGAAACAGGGTAACATACAACAATGCATATGCTACAGAGTTTCAAAACAGTGATAGGTAATAACAGTAGTTTAAATATTATCTATAAAATATTATCTGTTTCTATGAATGTCAAACCTGTTGCTCAAATTAACAGATAGAGTTATGCAAGACTGGGGAAATAATTGAATGTTGGCATTTGCTTTCAAAAAAAATCTTAATTTTTTTGGTTGCATTTTTTACATTTATTTTAAAGAAAATATAATGATTAATAAGATTAAAAATAGTACATTTGTAGAAAAGCAAGATGAGAGGCATTCAACCTCTCTTTGTATTAAACATTACTGTACAGTTTTGCCAGTGCAATTTGTTAAATAGGCTATCTTTCTTCCAATGAATATATTTTGACTCCTTTGTCAAAGATAAGAAGGCTATATGTGTTTGTAGTTTTATTTGCATCTTTTAGTCTGATCCATTGATGCTCAGGTCTATTTTTTTCCAGTACCATGCTGATTTTATCACAGTAGGTTTGTAGTATAATTTCCAGTTGGAGATTGTAATGCCTGCTGTGTTGTTTTTGTTGCTTATGAATCTTGGAAACAACTAAGATGCTCATCACATGAGGAATGGTTAAAAAAGATGTGTTATTTTTACACAATGGAGTATTACCCAGCTATTAAGAATGATAAACTTGAAGCCTTCATATTTAATTGGATGCCACTTGAAGATATACTTGTAAGTAAAATAAACCACACCCACATGTGTAAATGTCATACAGTCTCCCTAGTATAAGTACTCAAAAGAAGAATTACAAATAGAAAGGTATAACACAATTAAAAGGAAAGTGAGAAATTGAGGATTGGGCAGTGAGGAGAGGGCAAGGCGAAAAGCTAAGAAACATGACAGGGGCAAAACCATTCATTTATACGCACTAGATGGGTAAAGCAATGATCCTGAGAAACATCAGCACGTTTTTGAAACTAGCAGTTAATTGGTTGGATTCTCACCCTTACTATATATTCTGATACCTGTGAGCTAAGCAACTGCATTGAAGATTGCAATGTGTAATAGAAGGGTCACACTAGGTATGCCTGTCATTCCGCTCTTCTAAATATGTACTTCTTGTCATGACATACAAAGTATTCTTATACTGTCTTTTAAATAATTTTTTTTTTTTTGTGAAAGGTAATAAATGAAAAAAAAAGACACAGGAAAAAAATGGCACAGGACTGTTCTGCTACAAGGCTGAATATGGTTAGATTTCTAAATTTCCATGTAAATAGGTGTAAGTATTCATTCCTGTTTTTTTAAATTTTTTTCTCCATACTATGTAAGGACTTAAAGTTTAACATATTAATACTTGATGGAAAACACCTGTTGATTGTTATGCTTATGATGTTAGTTGGATAGATAGTGAGGGTAAACCAAACCGCATATATTGCAGGGTAAAAATAGGCTTCTTTTCTGGAGGGTTGACAACCTAAGTTTGCAGACCAAAAATTGGAGAAAAGGCAGAGCTTCAAGGTCAGCCAACATTTTGGCCCTAGCCTTGCAAGGTCAGTGAAGACTCAGGACATAGGAGAACCTGTGCTATAACATCATGTAACTCAGTTGTGCCCCAAATTTTTTGATCAAGGAGATTATAGAACCATAGAGGAATGTGATCAATGATGTAGAGTGTGCCTATGATAGAAAACATTCTCTCAGGCTTTCACAGAGAGCAAATCGGTCATGCAATGGCTAGTGACTCACCCACAAGGCTGACACTGGCAAAGGATCTACAAAGTGCAGTACAGGGTTACAGGGTAAATCCTGAGGGGATGTGACTGACCTTATCAGATACAAAAGTTACATTTATTGTTATAAAGGTCTCGCTTTATCTTGGTCCTAACCATCCAGCAGAAAAGTAAAAAAACCACTATATAAAGTAAAGCCATATTAATATGCTGAGCTGTGAAAGGCTCAAGTCAACAACTTCTGCGGACAACCCACTACTATTGTGGACTGCTGGACTATGTTGTATTGTTTTGCTGAATCCATGCACCTATAGGATTTAAATGTCAATGGCATACCCATCCTTGACAGGACTAAACAAAAGAGAGGCTACAAAGGAAGGACCATTTTGTTTGTATATACAGAATAGTTAGGATAGATACACAGCTACTCATCAGTTAATTCAATGAATAAAAAGATTTGCACTAATAGTGTTTGGACAGGATATCCTGTCTGCTTCTTGTACTATGGATAACCACTAGGAAGATAACAATGTACAATGTATTAATTATTGAAACTGTCTCATTGCTATTTGTTTCTCAATTAAATAAAACCAAAACAAAAGCAAACAAACAAAATACCAAATGGTAGCAAGAACAGTGTGAAGGCTTATTGATTGTGTCAACTTGCGCAAATATTCATCAGATAAATTGTCTCAGTCCTGAGTGTGGAAATTCCAATGGGGGGGACTATTGTCACCAGAAAGGTACAAAAGGAAATGGAGAGAAAAATACTGCTTTCATTTACTTTGGAAGAGCTGCAGTCTTCACTCTCAACTTGGATGTCATCTCCTGACTTGTAGCACAGACTTCTCAACCTCCAGCATTGACACGTTAGCCTTACTTTACAGGCCTTTCAGTCTCTTTATGCAGACTGGTATTGGACACTACAGTGACCTCCAGGCCTTCAACTGGATCCTATGGATCCCCAATGTGCAGATGGACATTTAACGCTCTTCCACACCCAACTCTGGCTACATTGTACATCAATCTTCTAATTCTTACATACATGCATATCTTGTATTAGTCTGCTGCACTGACTGATACAAACAATGTGGCAGAGTTTCTAGAAACTAAAAATAGGTCTTCTGGGTATCGGCTATCCCACCTTTGAGTATATATTCATGTTTCTTGAAATAGTTTTCATATTGGCTACTATATGAAATCAATTTAGATGTACATCACCGAATGAATGGATAAAGAAAATATGGTGTGTTTACCCTATCAGATATTATTCATATTAAAGAAAAAGATTCTGTTATTTGCTGCAAAATAGTTGAAATGGGAAGATGTTGTTTAAAGTGTTGCAGGGCAGGCACAGAAAAACAAGTGCTCATCTTTTCTATCACAGTGAAGAAGAGTCAATCTGTATTTTAGGTAGTAATGATTAACATTTGAGAAAGGGCAGGGGAGGGTTGCTAAAGTGAGTCTGGATTACATCAGGACACACTGTACACCTGTGTTGAAATATACTATTGAACCCATTACTATTCAATTAATTCATATGAGATAAAAATAAAAGTAAAATAGAACAATACTCTAGATAGCAAATAAAATGAAGAATATATATTATTTCGGTATGTTCTGTGACTATATAAATATCTTACATGTGTAATAACTACACTGTATTGTTGCTGCTAAGGATGAGCTAACAGGATTTCACATATAAACTTTGAACAGAAATAGATATCTTTGGGGCTGGGGAGATGGCTCAGTGGAATAAGTGCTTCCCTGGCAGGCGCAAGGGCCTCAGTTCAATCCCTGATTCCGCAAAAAAGAAAAAAAAAACGAAATAGATATCTTTTAGATCCTTCTCTTACTATGAGAAAATGTGTTATTTCATGTTTTACAAAGTTATATTGTTGCAGAAAAGAACCAAAATATTGAAGACAATTTTCACATTTATTTAATCAAAAAGGCCAGTGATAGAACTAGTGCAAGTATTTCTAGGGTGGAATTCTCAAGAACTTGTTCACTGCTAACTCTGTTTTCCCTGACTTTGAATTATTTCTCATGTAGACATTTTTCATGTTCCTGCAAATATGCCTCTATGTAGGAGTCAATTTAACCAGACTGGCAATTTCAGCATGTTGATAGTATCTTTGGAAATCAATATTTTCAGAATAATTTCTACAAAACTTCAAAGTTTCAGTCTAACTGCTAGATTAGTTTATGTTCTCATTCTCTAATAAATCCCTGAGATGGGGGAATGGTGTTGCAAACTGATTTTAGCCTATGCGGTAGCATAATAGCAACTAGATTTCTCTTGTTGAGTATCAGTAGCCTCCAATAGCTGGATATAGGTGGTGGTGGTGCCCAGCTACTTTGTACCAGATATCAGCGGAAAGAAGTCTATGATTATAATTGTGCCGCAAACACAAGTAGCCAGAAGAAAGCCTCAGATCGACATCTCTGGCTTCAAAAATCCCCCCCCCCCCATTATGGTTAACCTGGTTGCAAGATTCAATTCACCTTACTTGTGGTATTCAAGGATTCAGCAATCTTCTGAATTAAGTAAATGACCTAGGACCTTTTAAGAAGCAGAACAGCATTTCAATTTCAAAAGGGCCCATATTTCTGATTTTGATTTTTATATCCTCCTCATTCAAGGGCAACAAAGGCATTAAACACTTCTACAAAAACTAATACACCTTGAAAGACTACACATTTACTAGTAAGAACTGATTTCTGAAGTCATTATGTTTGTTAACCAGTTAATAATTTCAATTTAAAAAATTAAATCTTAGTGTGATATTTAATTATTTTAAAAATGTCTAGGGTTGATAGATGATAGTTATTTAAATTATTACCAAGATCTTATATATGCCAGGCTATCAAATTTAATATTCACGTCCTATACAAATTGCTTTTATAGGAACCAGGGAGATAGCTCAGTGGCCTGGCCTGTCTGGCAAGCTCAAGGTACCGAGTTTGATCTCTGGTAAAAATGCCCCAAAACTAAAAACCAAATCAAACAAAAACAAAACAAAATTTCCCTTATACATATAAGTAAACAGTATTGCATTTAACTACAGGTAGATTTAAATGATGTGATAGTACATTTCAATGTGTTTAAACTACCTTATAACTTAAGACCTTCTATACTTTCATTTTAGAAAATGAAAGAAATGAATTTAGTTTGTGTAGTATGTGTCATCAATTTTTATTTTTAAAAAAACCTTGTTACTTTAAAGAGAAAAAATAATAACAAGAACAAAGACAAAAACAAAGCAACGTGAAACAGTAAAAAGGTAACAATTTTTAGATCAAGAATAGAAAATTAACAATGGTTGTTATACTATGTATTATTATCATAAAATTTGTTGCTCAGATTATCAGATATAGGAGCGCAAATTTGATCAAACAATCAAACATTAACTATTCTGTTCAATAAACCTTAACTTCTTTGTACTTTTTATTTTTAACATGTTTTAAATAGAATATAAAAATAATAGATAAGACATTAGAAATGATACACATTTAAAACAAAACCAAGATGAAGGGTATTCAACAGTTGTTATTACACTCCACATTTCTGTGTCCAATGTAGTTGCTCAGATGACAGATATAAGCATAAAAATTTGTCCAAGTAAAAATTTTAAGCATTAACTGCTACTTTTTAAAAACTGATTAAAATTAGTGGTACAGCCATCTAGCTATCTTGTGTATATACTTGCATAATTTCTCTCCTTCCTTTTTAGCCTATTTTTTTCCTTTCTTTCAACTCAGTTATTTATTCCTTATGTTCAATTCCTTTCCCTTTTACTATATCAATTGTAGCTTTCACAGTTTATTTACTTAAGGCTCTTACACTAGTGCATATTTTAAAATCTGTGCCAGTTTCATTGTCTTCCCATTGTTTTAGAGATTAGCTTTGGATCAAGGAAGGTACTTGTCTCATAAGTTCTTGATTGTCACAAGCTTTTAGGCAAAATTTATAGCTTTTTCTTGAGGTCATGTTTCAAATTGGAATTACTCATTTCAGAATAGTTGATTCACATGTTTTTACTTTTCTTACAATGTCATTTAATTTGATTATATGAAGCATTCAAAATATATTTTAAACATTTGAATATTTTGTAACATTTGAAACATTTAAACTTTCAGCATTACAAAAATTAGCTTAGATTTTCAATCAATTATTCCTGAAACTCTGAAATCTGTGAATGTTGCTTTTCCTGCATAAATGTGCAACACATTGTATAAATTTAGCACTCAAACTTTTTGGAAGGGAAAGACTCTCTACTAGTAAATATTGCTCTAGGTGTCAAAGTAGCGCTGCCAATGACCACAGACATTAAAAGGTAATCTATGAAGGTAATTATTTCCAGATTATTATTTTTGAAAGGAACTAGTTACTCTACTATTTGATTTTTTGAAACATTGTTTTAAATCAAGGAGAAAACCAATTATAGTAATTTAATTTAATTATTTATTTACTTACTTATTTTGCATTTTGTGCAGGGTCTCACTATGTAGCTAGGACTTGTAGTGATCCTCTTGTTTTCAGCCCCTCCAGCACTGGGATTACAGGCGTGCGCCATCATGCTGGGTTTTGGAAGCTGGCTCAGAGCACCCGGGGGGCAGGGCCCGTGCAGCATGTGGAGCCACAGAATCCCAGTCTCTGTGCTTGCCTAACCAGGCCTTATTCCACTGAGCTATCTCGCTGGCCCAGTTTTAGTAATTTAAATGTCCTGCTTTCAATAAACAAAACACTTCTTTATCCATAGCAGAAATAATATTAAAGTTTGGTTTTTGAAATAAAATTTCCAATTCATAAAATAAAATTTCATAGACAGGAATTATTGCTTACACTATCTGAATTACACTTCCTTCTCTTTTTCTTTTTATGGCCTCAGAACCTTTACATTCTTCTAGAAAAGGAATCCAAATCAGTGCGCAGCCTCAGCCACTGACACAACTTTGGTGGTCTAAAAATGCCTCAAAAATACAATACACGTCATGTCCTTCCCGAGCTTCTCAGGTGCCTGGTTTAACACATATTCACCACCAGTCAGAATGGTTTTGCGATCCTCAGAGTCCACCAGCTTCCCCAGCACTTGTTTGGTCCTCACAGCTGTCTAGACATTCTCTTTTTGGGTCTGAATTTCCTTGATAAACTGACCCTTTTGACAGTTGCCTTGTCATTAAATCTGTGCTTCCAGGGTTGAGTAGTTGTGATCACCAAGTATTTGTGTTTGTGCAGCGCAGCCTTCCTTCACGAGCTTCCTTCTTTCCACGGTTCTGATCACAGACCAAATTGGACGTGAACCAAATCAAATTTCTTCACAAAGCTTTTTTTTTTAAAAAAAACATGTATTTAGTACAGGGTCTACAGGGTCTCACTGCATAGATCTAACTTGTAGTGATCTGGTATTACAGGCCCGCCCCACCACACCCAGTCCAAAAGTCTAAATCACCATCTCAGCACGTTCCAGGGGTGTGGCAGGCACAGCACGCTGGGATAGAACCCAGCAGCTGTGCTCTGCCTGAGCAGGCGCTTTAGTCTGCTGAGCTGTCCCACTGGCCTCTCCATAAAGTTTACATGAAACCTAGCCATTGAATTGGAATCAGTACTCATCCAACTTACTGTGTGAACAGAATCATGGGAAGAGTTAAGTTTGTGAACCAAAGAACTCCTGTAAGTCTAAATTGTCTGTGACAGTGAATTACATTTTACTTTGTTCTTCACATTATTTAATTTTGAATTCCTCATATAAGGGACGCCATGTGAGATTTAACCTTCTGTGTCTGCTTGATTCCAGTTGACCTTATCGTCTGAAAGTGCATCCAGTTTCCTACAAAAGACTGAAGTTAATGGTGGGGGACAGGGTGGTGGGCTTTGTGGAGACGGTGAAGGAGCCAGGAGGAGAGGAAAGGCAGGAACAGGATACTGATTAACATGTGAGATGGTTACATACCAACTCACTAAGCATTGCAAGTACTTACTAAAATTTTAAAATTCATGTTAAATTGGGATAAAGAAATAATCTTCAAGAAATAAACTAATTAAAATATTTTCTTTGTCTTTTTTGAGTACCATGGTCTTACTGCATAGTCCTTGGTGCCTTTAAGCTCAGTGTGTAGCTCAGATCGACCCTGAGGTCACAATTTTTCTGTTTTAGGCACTTGACTTAAAAAATTTATTTTTGATCAAAATATCACATATGAACACATAGTACAATGGGTGAATCATTGCTTGTTTTATTAATTGATTAATTAATTAATATAGAGATAGGTCTTGCTGCATTTTTCTGGATGTTAATGAGCTTGATGGTTTACCCAGGCTGGCCTCAAACCCACAGCAGTACTCAGCCTCATGGTTACTTTTGGGGTCAAATAAACAGAAGATAAATAAAGGATTTCACAAAAGGGCTTACCAAGGCAGTGTGGCCATTGATATATTTTTATTTTTGTTGCTACCAAAATAAATAATAACCTGTAAGTATTTTGGGACATCAGTAGCACTGGAATTTAGATAACATTTTCATCAGGTACTCAGGATTGGCAAAAGTTTTTCCAGAAAACAAACAAACAAAAAATCCCCACTTGGTTGAAATCATTGTTGAAGATCAGGAACACGGGCAGCTAAATCACTGAAAAAAGTAATTACAAAAATTGAAGAAATTTATGACACCACAAACAATAATTTTGCCAATTATTGTTTATTTAAAATTGATTATTTAAAAAAAATCCCCAATAGGGCCCAGGGAGATGGTTCAGTGGAATAAGCGCTCCCTTGGCAAATGAAAGGGCCTAAATTCAATCCCCAGTTTTGCAAAAAAAAAAAAAAAAAATCCTCAGAAGTTAAGAAAGTGTGATTTTGTGGCCATACTTTTATTGTAAATGATACATATCTTGATGAATAGAAACAATATAGATAAATGTGTGTATTTCAAGGCATTATAAATGAAAGAGTACAACTCATTTTTCTACTTTCAGCATTAGGCATTTAAATAAACTGTTAATGAAACAGGCATAGTTGATGAACTTAAATGGAAATAATGGGATGAAAACAAATAAAACAGGTTTGAACGATGACTGCTATTTTTGAAAGATTCTTAACAAAGCTAAATAATAGTTTAAAATGCTCTCCAAAAAGGGCTGGCCAAATACCTCAGCAGATTAAAGTGCCTGCAAGCAGGCATAAGGGCTAGGGGTTCAATGCCCAGGTCTGCCACTCCGGCCTCGCCCTCGAGGTACACTGAGAAGGCAATTGAGACTGGGCATGGTGGGGTGCACCTGTGATCCCATCTCTTCGGAGGCTGTAAACAGGCAGATCACTGTGAGTCTGATCTAATAGAGAGACCCTGAACACCCTGTAGGCCCTTCTCTAAAATACAAAACAAAAACAAAAACAAAATCCTGCACAATTAGAAGGTGAGTTTACCAATGTGTTAATGCAATAACAGAGATAAAATAACAATTCCATACATAAATTTTTTTATAATTAATAAATAAAATTAGTTTAAAAATAATTCATATCATGCAGGAATTGAAACTGAAGAAATATAGAACATATGTGATATACATAGATGTCAAAAATCTCTGAACAGATATTCTATTACTGTAATTCCATTAAAAATACTGTTGTATTTGAAAGCATAGATCTTATTTCTTTGATAAATACTCTATTATTTTCCAAAGTGCTAAGAATTTTAATTATGTATTACTTTGTAGTACTTTTTAAGCACTTTATACTTACTTTTAAGGTACAAACATTGAAAATATTATTCATATGGCTGCCTAATTTCCAAAACATTTTTTTTCTGAAAAATCCCTCAAGAAACATATATTTGAAATTTCTTTTAGACATATAAAGCCTATTTTGACTCTCACATTAACTGTCAGTGTACTATGGCCAGAAGGACTCTTCTAATTCCTGCATTTTGTCAGGATCACGGCTTTTCCGCACCATAAATGATGTGGTCCACCACTTTGGTTTGGCTCTCACAAGCTGTTCTACTAATTACATGTCCTGGTATGCTGCTTACATTCCTTTGTTTTACTACAGCCCCAGTGAATTTCTCAAATTCTATGAAAATATCATGGTTTCATAAATGTTTGTCTATGGTATTTCTCATTCTTAGAAGCCGTTTGCCTCCTACCCCTCTCTTTTCTCCTCCTGATGTCCCTCCATTTCTGTCTGAAGGTTGAGGCTCTCCAAGTGTGCTCCGCAGCTCACCAGCAGGGACATCACCTGGGCATTAGAAAGGTTAGAAGTGCAGCTTTTCTTGGCTTATCTCCTAAAAATAAACCTTCTGGGGATGGGGGCCTAACTGACTTTTATTTTATATTATATTTTATTATTTTATATTTGTGGTACTGGGGATTGAACTGAGGACCTTGTACTTAACAGGCAGTCATTTATTCTACTGAGCTCTCTCCCCAGTCCCTAAATGAGTTTCAATAAGAATTCCAATGACTCTTATAAGAGAGAAGGCTGGAGCTGCAGTAGCATAGGGAAACCCAGAAGACAGAGGTGGGTCAAGCCTTAGGCAGTCTAGTAAGTGTACTGCAGCACCAGCTAGTCCAGTGAGAGAGAGTAACTCTAGTATGAGGAATCCTCCAGCTTGGCTGTACTTTGGAATCACCTCTGGAGCACATTCTGTAGCCTGGGGAATGGCAGATGTGGATGTGGAGTCCATTGTGGGCATTGGGACTCATGGAAGCTCCTCAAGGCATATGGATGTGCAACCAAGCGTGTTTAAGCCATAGCTGTCCACACTGCCTCCACCTCAGAAGCAAGTGTCCATGGCCCCATGGCCCCTTTGATAGCAGCTCAGCTATTCTCTGCTATGTTTTGCTCTAGTCAACTTCCAACTCTTCTCCTCTTCTTCTTCTCCTCCTTCTCCTCCTCCTCTCCTCCTCCTCTTCCTCCTCTTCTCCTCCTCCTCTTCTCCTCTTCTCCTCTTCCTCCTCCTCTTCTTCTCCTCCTCCTCTTCCTCTTCCTTTTCTCCTCTTCTCCTCCTCCTGTCCTCCTCCTCTCCTCCTCCTCCTTCTTCTTCTCTTCCTCTTCTTCCTCCTCCTTCTTCTTCTTCTGCCACTGCTGCCTCTGCTTGTGCTGCCACTGCTGCTTCTCCTGATGCTGCTGCTGCATTCATTTATGACCAGTGGGAGTTGCACCTTAGTGCAGTGTACATTATTTGTGCAGTAGACAGGATAGTTCTTTGGAAGAACCCTACATTTAGATTAATATTCCACTGTTACTATCCCTAAATTTTTAACATTGAGTCTTACCTTTCATTTTATACCTGGTGCCACAAATGTCATCTGTAACCTTGGGTATGCATGGCAACAGCAACTTCACTGCATGACAAACTAGTCAGTACTATACCAAGACAGAACTCACAGCTGGTGCATGATTAGGAAACCAAAACCACTTTGCAGAGAGTGGCTGTAACATTTTACAGGGGTCCAGATTTTGGCGTTCAAGTTTAGAATGTGTTCTGCTCACTTGTGAACAGAATACCTGCTCACAAGTATTGCAAAACTTTGAAGATAACTTCTATAACTCATCCCTCTTCTGAAGCTTCCAGCTTCTTGGGCTGAGCAGCTGTTGGATTCTCCAGCTCTCTGTAGACCTACAATATGGATGCTTACCCCTTAGATCCCCTGTATAAACATACATATACTTTCTATTGCTTCTATTCCCCTAGAGAACTCCAAATAATACAGCTATCATTCATCTCTTACTGTGCCCAATCTATATGTTGAATTTTATCATAGGTATTTGTGGATAAGAGAAAAAAACATGGTATATGTAGAGGTTGATACTATCTGTGGTTTCAGAAATCTGCTTAGGTTGTGGAATTTATCTCCCAAGAATGAGGAGGGGCAACTGCGTTAAGTATTTTGGATACCACCTCTGACTGAAAGCATGATCACACTTTGACTTTCTTCCACTTTTTTTCTTTATTGTATCTAACACTTGTTTGCCTCTTTTCTTCAAGGAAACACATTCTTATATGCTCTCCCAACATGAGTCCACAACAACTTTCTTTTCTTTTCTGAGACAGTTTTTGCTATGCAGGTCGGACTGGTCTTGAGCTCACTTTATAGTCCAGGCTGATCTTGCACTTGCAATGCTTCCTCTGTTCTGCTTCCCAGATGTTGGATTACAGACATATGCTACTATGACTGGCTAACATGAACTTCACAGGAGAATCCAACATTGCTTCCAATCTCCCTGAACTTATTCACCATGCTTGTATTTTAAGTGCTATAGAATGAACAAGGGCAAGTTATCTGTCTCTTCCCCCAACCCTCCCCAAAAGAAATATAATGATACATAAGCAATATGGTTCTGAGTTTTCTTACTGTTCTCCCCTCAACTTTCACTGGCTATAATAATGTGGGAAAAAAGTCCATTTTACTAAATAAAAATAAAAATGGATGACATTAGGGGTCACTTCTGTAAAGCTGAATCAGAGCAGAGAATGTAAGTGTGGACTTTTATCTCACTATAAAAGCCTTGAGCCGGGCATGGTGGCGCATGCCTGTAATCCCAGCACTCGGGAGGCTGAGACAGGAGGATTGTTGTGAGTTCGAGACCAGCCTGAGCTACAAAGTGAGCTCGAGGCCAGCCTGAACTGCATAGTGAGACCCTGTCTCAAAAAGACAAAAAAAAAAAAAAAACAAAAAAAAAAACAAAATAAAAGCCTTCACGTTGTGCCTGTTGAGGAATGGTGGCCTTCACTGTCCCGACCTTTGAGCACCCGTACATGTGTCCAGGAGGCAGGGCTCTGCCATAGTCTGACCCAAGTCTTAGGTAATAGTCCTACCTCTTCCTCATAGGTGGTGAGAAAGCCATTTTTTGAGCAACTTTGGCAGGTCTTTTCTCATTTGCTTCTCTATCCTGGAAGTTGCCAGGAGTCTGAATGGACCTGGTTCACGTGTCCCTGTGGTTTGGTGCATCCTGGGTAACTTGGGGAGTGAACACCATGTTGAGAATGTCTCACCTAGCTGAGTAAGGACTAAAGTCACACAATCACTGAGAGTCACTCTGCTCAGATGCACTTCACCTAAAGCAGAGTTATGCGCACGGCCTTGCAATGCACCATATTCAAACTATATACATTTCTTAGAGAAGTTAAAGTTTTTGTAGATTTTTTTTCTGGCAGCATTATTTCTTTAAAATAAAAAAGGGAGAAGTAACACCAAGTTTTTTTCAGACTTTTTTAAAATTATTATTATCAAGATTGATGCCAATTTTAGACAAACTAAATTTTCAGAAAAAATGGGCACACAAGAATTGTATTTGTTTTATTACAGGAAACTATTCTTTTTTTTTTTTTTTTTTTGTCTTTTTGAGACAGGGTCTCATAATGCAGTTCAGGCTGGCCTTAAGCTTACTTTGTAGCTCAGGCTGGTCTCGAACTCACAACAATCCTCCTGCCTCAGCCTCCCGAGTGCTGGGATTACAGGCATGCGCCACCACGCCCGGCCAGGAAACTATTCTTAATAAACACAGAAATTAAAGTTTGTCTTTTCATTTCCCTATTCTGTGTCTGTTCTTCTGACCTTGTCTCCTCTCCTTTCCTTCAAAATGTATTGTACATTACTAGGATACAGGAGATTAATGTGATATAGGTGCAGGTTTAACTCAATAATATGTGTAATTTAATAAGGGATAAAGGTCTAAAGTAATAAATTGTAGGTCTTTGGAAAGACACTGTATTATGCAGAAAACAAATTCAAAAATTATGATCTCCAGTATAGCTATTTTCATTTTACATTTTGCTTCCTACTCTTCCACCTACCAGCATACATCTGAATGGCTGTAGCTAATGTAAATATTGCTTTCATTTTGCATTGTACTTTTAGCTCTCAACACTTCATGTTTTACTTTAACCCCGAAGTAACTATAAATGAAAGACTTTATATACACTCCCTTTTTAACTTGCCTAGTTACTTGTCTGGTTGCTTTCCATAACACTGCAAGTAATGTCTTTTTATTTAACCATGTTTTATTTTTGGCGGACTCAGGCTGCCTTAAGGGTGGGTCTTGTGCAGCATGCGGTACTGGGGATTGAACCACTGTCCTCTGCATTTGAATGAGTTTGCCAAAGCAGGCACTTTAGACAATGGAGCTAACCTGCAAGCCCCATCAATCTTTTATTTATTTATTTGGTACAGGGTCTCACTATGAAGCTCAGACTCATGGCGATCTTTCTGTCTCAACCTCCCCAGTGCTGGGATTAGAGGTGTGTTGTGCCACACGTGGTTTTGGTGGCTGGCTCAATATGGGGCTGGTGTGGTATGCAGTACCAGGTATTGAACTTGGATTTTTACTTGCCATGCAGGTGTTTAGAGACTTCCAAGCTATCACCCAGCCCAAGAATCTTTTTTTTTTATGTATGCCCTTTTCCATCATATTTCTTCTTCTATAAATTACCATTTTATTGGCTGATTTTTGTTCAGTAAGGTTGATATTCTCTTAGAAATTTGATCATCCTTTGTCTGCCACAGGTGAGCCAGTGACTTTAATGTAATCATTTCATTTGTTTATTCTTTATATGCTTGAGTTAGTCAAGTGTAATTGCTGAGATTGATTTTTCTCTTTAATGTTTGGCAAATTCCTATTAAACATAAATGTCAGATCTTAATTTCATTTTAATAATGTTTAGCTTTTGTAAAAGATAAGAAATCTAATAATCCTTGTTGTTTATGTGTACTTGATGTGCTGATATGTAGGATAAAAGCCATTCTCCTGAGGATAAAGAGAACTAATGAGCCCCATATTCAGTGAAACATATTTTGTCTCACATCTTGAGCTTTTGTTTTAACAATATAGTTCCACAAGAATGAGTTACAATTTCCAACATTTATGTCATTCATTTCTAACATTTTCTTGTTGATGGTAGAGATTTTAAAAGAGTTTCAAGTATGAGATGATTGGCTTGTCTAAATGACTTCTAACATGTATCCCAATGCAAATACCCTGTGTCTGTGAACACTTCTATCTGTTCTGCTTGGTTAACTTTCTCCTACTTTTGACCAGTTCTTTGTCCATGGCTAGTATTCTGCATTCTTTTAGTTTCTTTTCATGCATATTTTTTCAACTTGCCTATCAACTGCTTAGAAACTATATTATAGCTTTTGTAGTATTTATTGTACACTATAGCACTTAATATTTAGTAAATAATAGATGAATATCTTCTGAAGGAATAGAAGAAAACATTTAAAAAAATAAAGTGTGACATTACTTTGCTTGGGCAAGACAATGTGAAATTTTACCAGTTCATGGCTCAGAAAATAAAAATTATTATTTTCTATTTTGTAAAGAAAAAAGTGTCTTTCATGGGTAACCCATGTTAGCAGACACATAAAATTCAGTCTAGACTAAATAGCATTTTACACTCAACTATGTGGTTGAGATCATTTTTAGAAAAATATTTCAAGATCTTTTATTTTGAATAAGAAACATGAAATAACAGCTCTTAAGCTAATGAAAATGATATCAATTTGTCAAGAGATAGTCTATGAAACAGTAAAATCATTCCTAGATAAAAATTTCAGCATCCAACTAAAAATAGAGAATTCAGTTTTAATTGAATGAATTACATATGTGTATAATGAATGAACTTAGAACTTAAGGCTATAGAGCAAGAGGAAAACACTGCTGTGTAATCCTGGATAAATGGCTGACTGGGACAGCCTGACACATGATGCAGATACCCTCAGGAAGGTCCTGCTTTCCTTGCTTGCTAGAGTGGCTTCAACCAGTGCTATAGGCTGTTCTACTTTATTGTTCCACCTGACAGGAACTGTGAAGACTTGGCCGCAGTGGCTAGCTAGGTCAGCTCTGCCACTGTAAGTCCTAAACTCCCTATGTTCAGAGGTTGTTAGCCCTGTCATATATCTCTATTTTTCTCTGTGCCAGACTATTCTTTCTTAATTAAAACATGTATTTATTTGGTACAGGGTCTTGCTATACAACTTACACTTGTTAGTGATCCTCATGTCTCAGCCTCTCCAATGCTGGGATTATAGGCATGTGTCACCATGCCTGCCTTAGGGAGCTGCACAGCAGCACCGATGTTCCTGGGCCCACAGTTATGCAGTACTAGAGACTGAACTCAGATCTTGCCAGGGAGGCACTTGCACAACTGAGCTACCTCCCAGCTCCAGAGTCTGCCTCCTTTTGTTTCACTCTTCATATTTTGACATCATGCTTGTGGATCTCCTTGTCAGAAATTTCCATCTCAAGACACCTGACATCACTACTTGTGTAGGGCATATTGTACATTAAACTGAGGACAAAACTGTAGAAAATACTCAGATTCTGACTTCCTTTGCTGTTTTAATGTGCTCTCTAGTGTCTAGGGTATTTTATAACACATGGGAAGAATAAAATTAATATATACTCTATCACTGTTCTTAAAGTCATATATATTGTAAAAGATTAATTTTCATCTTTTACTGTCTTAGAATTTCATGAAACCATATTATTTATGGCTATTATATATCATAATTTATTTCTAGGTTTTTCTCTCATTTCTATCACTTGTTTACAAAATGTAAGTTGATCTTGTATAACATTTTCTGGTCAGTAATGTTCAAATCTAGTTAAATTCTTACCTTTTCAATATAATTTTTGGAAAGACAAAATTTTATAAAATTTCTTCATAAATTTTAAATCATATAAGAAAATTCCCATAGCAATTAGAGAACCTCTACTGTTAAAGCTTACAGAAGAATTCTACCCATCATTATAACATCCTACTTTCAGTACAACAACAATTTGCTACAGTAGCTGAGGATCAGAGTCAATAGATGACTTCTAATTAAATGGAATTTTGGGTTATTTGCAGAAGTTATTGACTTGAGACTTTCACAGCTCAACATATTGATATGACTTTACTTTATATACCTCATTTTTATACTTTTCTGCTGGATGGTTAAGACCAAGATAGAGTGAGACTTATATATTAAGAAATGCAACTTTTGTATCTTGTAAGGTCATTCGTGCACCCTCAGGATTTATCCTGTAACCCACTACTATTGTGGACTGCTGGACTGTATTGGATTGTTTTGCTGAATTCTTGCACCTATAGTATTTACATGCCAATGGAATACCTACCTCTAACAGGACTGTACAAAAAAAGGGGATACAAAGGAAGGAGCATTTTGTATTTGCATATACAGAATAGTTAGGGTAGACATACAGCTACTTTTGCTTAATTCAATGAGTAGAAAGATTTCTACTAATAATGTTTGGACAAGATTTCCTGTCTGCTTCTTATACTATGGATAACACTAAGAAGATAACAATGTACAATGTATTAATTATTGAAACTTTCCTATTAATCAGTTTCAATATTGTCTCATTGCTTTTTTTTCTCAATAAAATAAAAAACAAAAACAAAATAAAAAATGGAGTTTTATTCATTATGTACTATAAATGTGAACTAATAAAAATTAAATATTAAAACATCAGAAAAATGAAATAGGCATAAGTTAACAAAAGGGTTATAACCTGAAATTTATGAATTATAAATTGCTACAATTAGCTAGATACTAAGAAATATATTCTGTATCCATGGATTAAAATATATATTATTGCTAAGATATTAGTAGTGTCTAGGACAATGTACAGATTAAATGCTATCTATATTGAAATAAAAATATACTCAAAGTCAAAATGGAGATTTATGGGACACTAGGTTTCAGAAAATAATCTTGAAAACAAAGAATAATATTCAAGATCTCAAATTTTTTGATTATATGGACCAACGAAATGAAATAAAAAAATAAAGAATTAAATCCTCAAAAATTCAGTCAACTGTCTTTTGACAAAAGTTATGAGTCATATCAAAGAATAAAGGTAAATCTTTTTAGCAGATAGTGTTGGAAAAACTGGATATCTATATGAAAGGAATTTACATTGGAATTTTATCTTAGACCATATATAAATATTAAGCATTTCTGAAATGATTAACTGTGCTGTTTTTATAGTACTTAAAATAAAATTTGATAGATACATATATTTCTAGAACTCATTTATTTTCTTGAATCAGAGTCAATCCCCTAATCAGCTTTTTTTTTTTTTTTTTTTTTTTTTTTTTTTTTGTGGTGGAACCGGGGATTGAACTCAGGTCTTCGTGCTTGCCAGGGAAACACTTATTCCACTAAGCCATCTCTCCGGCTCCAACCCCTAATCAGCTTTTGATGAACAGTCCTGTGTTATTGAGTGGTCACATGTGGAAATGTTTGCTATGACATGTGCTCTTTCGTATGTTCTTTTTTCAGCACAGCAGTGTGTCTGGAAGACATAAAACACATAGAAATCTTAACAATAGAATTACCTGAAGTTTTCATTTCTGTTTTATTATATTTTTATCATGTCTTGGTGTGAAACAAAGAATTACTGCATTGAGAGAAAAATTTAATTTCCTAATAGATCTCATTCTCACAGTGTATCCTGCTCCTCGCTGTGCGCCTGCAGACAAGATGGTCTGGAGCGGATCTGGGATGTTTCCTCTTCTGTGGCTCCCTGCATCTCCACAGTTAGTCTCAGCACAGCTGAGATCATTGTCAGCCTCACTACTAATTCCTCCCATTGAACTTCATGGAGCCCTGGTGAGAAAATGCTTCTTCTCTTCCTTTTCCTTCTCCCTTGCCTTTTTCCTCTTCCTCTTTCTCTGTCTCTCTCATACTACCTCATCAGAAAATGTCACCCCTTCCTTAACACCCCATGAATGATCATTTCCTGACCCCTTCATGGTGGTTCATGAAGATTCTCACAGCCAGTGCTCCATCCATGCCCATTTGATTGCTCAGGAGGAGTCTGGAGTAGGGACTCATGGGGGGAGGTGGCCATGAGTTGGTTAAAGATCACACAAGGAAGTATGCCCAACTCTTTGGGTTGTTGGTTTCCAGCATCATAGAAAATGTAATGTTTTCATCTAAATTATTTTCCGATATGAAAAGTTTTTAGAGTTTTCAATTAAAAAGAATTTCCAGCTTCTCTTTAAAATTAGAACCCAGGTAGGCAAAGCACCTATAATTCTGAGTGGCAAGAGTTATTTGAGAGTAGTGGTAGCTGTTTCCTTAAATGAAGTTTCTGTATCTGCCTGTCTTATAATGCACTCTGTTTACTGTCATCTCTGTGTTTTTCTTGAACATCTAATTTCTATTATCTTACTCTTTTCCATTTATTTGCATTTGCTCCTAGGCCTTGTTGATATGTGAGTTGAAATTCTGATCCAAATGAATCCAGTGCCACCATCCCTCCATGACATTGGCATATCCATCTTCCCAGCTGCAGTCTTCTTACTTTTCTCTTCTCATGCTCAGAAGAGACATATGTGCATTTTTAGAGTTTCATGAATCTATTGTTATGTGCAGAGTTATCTTTTCCTAAACTATGTTCTGAAAATAAATTGTTTAAAGAGTTATTAACATGTGTTCCTCCATAACAGAGGCACTCAAAGATGATGGGAAAATGAGGCTAAGAAAAACTGAATAGGTTTTAAAATAGAGTTGATGTTGTCAGTTAGTGTTGTGAATCTCCTAGAAAGAAAAAGTTGCAGAATTTCCTGATTTGTTAAAAAATTACTTTAACATTATTCCTTATGGATTCTCATTAGAGGAAAAAGACTTCCTCCATTCTCTTTGTTTTACATGTTAGCAGTCAGAGAGCTGAGAAAAATAGGCCATGTCCTAGCATTTGTGGTGATATTGACTTCAGTTTTGATGATCTCCCAGTCCATTGTCTTCATTGCAATCTTAGGGATATTTTTCTACATTTTGTTCAATTTACTGGCCTTATTGGAGAGTGAAACTCCTCTACCTAAGGCATTTTAAAAGTGATTTCCTGCAAATGTGATCTTGAGGGCAAGAGGGTCAGTCAAAAATCACCTGTGGAGTTTAGAGGCTTTAAAAACTGCACATATCCTATCCTTGGATTTTCTCAAAGGCATACTCTGCTGAAGCTTCTAGCATTCTCTTGTGTGTGTGTGGACACAATTGTCTTAATTTTCTTTATATTATTACTACAAATAAATATTTTAGTCTAGATAAATATTTATCAGAAGTTTGCAATCATCCTTGTTTTCAGAATGAGGGGCTTTGAATGAACTTTTCCCTCACAATAAAGCCCTTATTGTCGCACACAGCAGGAAGAGCAGATAGATTGAGGGACCAGATCTTTGATAGAAGAATCAGCATTCAAATTTTGACATCAGGATTTATTCTGAGCTGCTAAATTGAAGCATTCCTCCTTGGAAGCTGATTTTACAATACCACTATCGTGTTTTAGGGATTACATCTGAAACCATATGAACTTCTCTTTATGAGGTAGTCCTTTTCTAAATGTTATTCCTTTTTCTCCTGCCAGTTAGGATGATTAATGAAACAAGGCCCTGTTAGTCTTCTTATGGGAGGAAGAGGTTGAACACTAAGACAGGTTCTTC
The DNA here is from genome assembly GCA_004027165.1 of Ctenomys sociabilis. Lineage (NCBI taxonomy): Eukaryota > Metazoa > Chordata > Mammalia > Rodentia > Ctenomyidae > Ctenomys > Ctenomys sociabilis. The sequence goes on along the minus strand of PVKA01014113.1, from coordinate 24,734 downwards.
CTGAGAATGCACTGCAGTGCTCCTGGATGAGGGGTTATTTGCCCTATAAGTGATGACTTGATGTTTAGGAGTCTGTAAGAGAGAGGAGGTCTTGCTTCCTTTCAGCCATGCGTATCAATCCCCTTGCCTGTGTGACAGATGTTGTGGGACATAAATATTGTAGAGTGGGGTTGCTCTATTATTTACTTCTTCTGAAGAGAAACATTGATCAAATTCAGCATATCTGTTCTGGTGATTTATTATTCTATTTTATTTCCTTACAAGAGGATTAATGATTGAGGTAAAAGTCTGTTAGACTCTTGGAGGAATGAATATATATATGCTGCTTGCTTATTTTACTACACCAAAAGAATGCTAAATTGTAAATGCTACATTGGTTTTAGAAGAACTTTGAGCAAGAAGTTCCAAAATTCACCATCCAAAATTCACCAAAGTGTGCTGTGTAAGGCCTCTCTCTCTCCCTCTGTCTCTGTCTTTGTCTCTGTCTTTCTCTCTCTCTGTCTCTCTTACTGTCTCTCTCTCTCTCTCTCTCTCTTTATAAAATATAAAGTTTTGAGCTCTAATTTCATCGTTGATGTCTAAAGTCTATAAGCAAGTATAAACTCTCTGAAACTCTGACCTACTAGAAAGAAAGAATGATTCCTATATGAGGAAATAAACAGGAATAAGGAAAGTCTGCAGAGCTCTGTGCCTTAAGGGGTCTTACTGAGGCAACCAAAACCAACAATGAGAGGTGAAGTAGAAAACTCCCATGCTTTTTTCCCAGCGGTCAGTGGGTCTTATTCTATCTTGTTTTGTTACTTAAAATGTACCCTCTAATGCATCTGGAGTGAAACAGTAAATATAGATCAAATGAACCCTGCTTATTGTGGTGTATATATCTATATCTATATCTATCTCTATCTATCTATCTATCTATCTATCTATCTATCTATCTATCTATCTATCTATCTATCTATCTATCTATCTATCTATCTGCTCTTTGGTCCCAGATGCATTTGAGTTCTTGTATAACCCAAATCTTTCAACTAATTTCTGGTTTCTCTTCCTTTCCTATCTATTCTAAACTTCATGTTTCATCTTTAAACTCTCTTTTTAGAATAATCTTTTTAATTAATTCTATTGAGAAAGAAATAACATTTTTTTATTTAGAAAGAAATAGCAATGAGACAGTATCAAAACAGGCTCATAGGGCAGTTACAGTAATTAATACATTGTATACATTTGTCTTCATAGTAGTATTCACTGTACAAGATGCAAACATGAGGGGCTGGGGATATGGCTCACTGGCATAAGCACCTGCCTGGCAAGTGCAAGGTCTTGAGTTCGATCCCTGATACTGCCAAAAAAGAAAGATGCAAACATGATATCTTGTCATTATTAATATAAATCTTTCTTCTCATTGAACTAAGAGAAAGGAGCTGTATATGTATCCTATTTTGTATATAAAGATATATACAAATATATATATTGTTTGGTTTTGTCAGAGATGGGTGTTCCATTGCCATTCAAATATTGTAGGTGTGTGATTTCAGAAAAATAATCAAATATAGTCCAATAGTCCATAATAGTAGTGGATTATCCATGGAACTGGCAATTTCAGAAGTTTATAAACATCTTTAAATCTATGCTCTTCTGGTGTTCCCTTGACCTACTCAGGAAGAGCTCATTGTTTTTCCAGAGCTATAATTCTCCTCTTTTGTATGTTTAAATTTTTGTTATCTCTTATAAAATAAACACATAATCAAACCAATGCCACAATTTTGTGTATTTTACCACTGCATGTTAAAGTTCTTTGTGTTCAATAGAACTAAGTATGGATAGTATGTCATTTCACGTGGACCTGCAGATATGTTATTATTTTTCTTAACAAGGACTCTAATCATCACTTCCCTATATCATGCTGCATAGCACAATCTGGCAGCCAATCCAGCTGTCATGCTTTAGAAATCTGCCTGACCTTCACAATATAGAAAAATTAGTAGCACAGTTCAATAATGAATTACCAGAAACAGAAATCAGGGAAGCAGCCTCACTTACAAAGGCTTAATGAAATAAAATAACTAGGAATGACTATAATCAAAGAGATAGAAGATCTCTACCATACAAACTATTAAGCAATGATGAAAAAATCAAAGAGGACACAGGTGTAAACATTTAGACATCTTGTGTTTATGGACCAAAAAAATGTTATTAATAAGATTCCCATGCTTTTCAAAGTAATATATTTAATAGTTATCAAGCTACTAACATCTTTTTTCAAAGAAGTTGAAAAAGTCTTAAAATTTATGCATATCATATACACACACACACAGAAACACACACACACACACACACAAAATAGTTTTAGACACACTGAGTGAAAGAGTAAAGCAAGAGGTATAACACTACCAGACTTGAAAATCTGCTAGATGTTGTAGTAATCAAAATAGTATATTAGCACAAAAACATGTACTTAAGAGAACAGAAAGGCTAGAAGTAAACCTGTATTTACAGCCAGCTGAAGTTTGACAAAGTATTAACAAGATGCGTGGGGCAATCAGAAGCCTTTCCAGTACACTATGCTGAGAAAATCAGCATAGAACTAAATACTTATTTGTCTTCCATTACAAAGCTAAACTCAAAATGGATTAAAACTTAGATATAATGTCTAAAACTATGGAATCTGTAGAAAACACAGAGGAATACTCCACAGCACTGAAATAGGAAATAATTTACTTGGACCAGACCACAAAAGCACAGGGAATATGAGAAAAAAATACATAGATGGGAATATATCACATGGAATAGCTGCTGCTCTATAGCAAAGAAAACAGTCATTAAAGTGAAAAGAACCTAAACAACAGGAGAAAATAAATACAAGTTACACATTTGACAAATGGTTAATATTCAGTATACACAGGTAACTTCAGAAATTCAATAAGGTAAATAAACAATCCAATTTAAAAAGGCAATATGCATAAATAGATACTCTGAAAGGAAGACATAGGAATAATCAATAGAGGCATGAAAAATACTCATTATGACTAATCGTCAGGAAAATACAAACCAAAGCCATGATATCATTTTACCCAAATAAGAATGGGTGTCATAAAAAGGTTAAATAAGTGTGACTGAATTGTAGAGGAAAAGAAAGCTTTGTATTGTATTGGTAGAAATGTAAATTAGTATCATCACTTTAGAAAACAGCATGAGGTCCCCCAAAAAATTAAAACTAGGACTCCAGTTTAATTCAGCCATCCCTCAACAGGATGAACATCTAAAGGAAATGAGTTCAGCCCATCAGAATAATCTGTTCTGCCATGATTTGCATTGAATTAATTACAATTGCCAAGAAAATAATGGAACAACTGATAGACATCTAACACTGCCGCAGTACATAGAAACCATATTATGCTATTTGGCCTTGAAGAGTCTACTTCTGACCATAGGGATGGAAGAAGAATCCAGACGCAGAGACAAATTGTGCATGATATCGTTTATCTCTGGAGTATAAAAGCCTAGATTCCAGAGGAGGTGAGAGCCAAGATTCCAGGTAGAGCAGAAGGCTGGGTGCAGTGGGCAGAGGTGGCTTGATGCATATGTAGCTCTAGCTAAATGGGAGATGGGAGTTTTGCTGCACTGGAACACAATAGACAGACACAGACGGCGAGAATACTGTTATATATATATATATAAAACAGAACAAAAGATTTTGCATGGTTTCACTATACAGAATTGATAAATGTTAGAGGTGACAAATTTACCTGAATATAAGCATTAATGTTTTTATGTCTACCATCATTACAGTGTACCACAGCATTATGTACAATTTTGTTTTATATACCAGCTTAAAAGTACCTTGAATAGGAAAACCCTGCTTCCTCCTATTTGCTAGAACTACTTTGCGTATTTCTGTAGTTGCAAGTCCAATATGAAATAGTCACAGTGATCAAATGAGAAGATTTTGTTCAATTTTTCCCACAATATTTTCTAATCTATCTCTTGAGATCCTATTCCTCGCTTGAGGAGCTGGTCTTATGTGACACACACAGAGAACATGCATTCTTTTCAACTAAACTTCTGAATTTCACACGAACACACTCGTGTAATTTCAAGAATATAATTATACTGGGTTCTAAAAGCTAAGAGCAGCAAATTCTGCATAATGCAATCTTAAAGTACTGCCAACTTAGAACAATCCTGTGTGCCTTGCCAAAATGATATCCATTTTGTGGTGTTTTGTCTAGTGGGAATCTAGGAACTAGCCCATAAAACAACCAGTGCAGTTATAATGCACACTATGAAAAGCCGATCATAGTTTCCTATCTGTGACATTCACACTTCAGTAACTTTAGTCTTACCTGAGATCTTTGCTTTTCTCATGCATAACTGGAAGGCCACAGTTTGTAGTTGTATTTGTATCTTTTAAATAGCTTTTTCTGGCTGTCATATCTATGAAAAACATTTTAAGGGAGAGAATAATTGGTTTCAGATGGAATAATTTTTTTTTTTTGTCTTTTTGAGACAGGGTCTCACTATGCAGTTCAGGCTGGCCTTAAGCTCATTTTGTAGCTCAGGCTGGTCTCGAACTCACAACAATCCTCCTGCCTCGGCCTCCTGAGTGCTGGGATTACAGGCATGCGCCACCACACCCGGCTTCAGATGGAATAATTTTGATATCAGTGTATCCACCGGATAACAGGGCATCTATAGCTCGCATCCCTAAGCTAATCTTCAAGACAATCTTCAAATTTCTTATCACCATAAGTAATCCACATCTCACGTTTTACATGATAACTAAGGCCATTGCTACAATCCAACATAAACTACTGATTCCCACATTATTCCATCATCCTGGGATCTGACCCTACTTTCTCTATAAGTCTGTATTCTTCAGTTCCTTAAAATCTCATTTCAGCCAAAGTTTATTGGTTGCTTTCTTAGCAACCATTCTTCCCCTTTCCTTCCAATGGATTCCTATTACCAAGACACAGGTGTCTCTGAGGCATTTAATCTCTTCCCATGACAGCAGTTGAGCACATGCCCCCCATCTCTGTCAGTCACAGTGATTCTCTCAGCTGTTCTTCTGGGATAGTGGTAGTGACACTGTGATGTGTCTGGGCTTTGCAGGTACACGGAGCTCTCTCTGTGGGCGCAGGAGCCAAGTCACTCCTGCACAGTCCTAGCGGCCAGCATAGGCCAACACTTGTTTTTTCTAAACTAAAACCTCATTGTTCAGAGTTATTGTAGTATTGCCACTTTTCAACAAACGAGTGGCTTTTGGGTTTCAGTTTGGGTATTTGGTCTCTCAGAGGTTCTGTAATGTCTTTCTGAAAATAAAAGAATATAAAGCATAAAAGTCTCTAATCATTTTTAATATCATAGGAAGTGTCTTAATATGTCATTAACACATTGAGGGAACACATTGATAGCTCAGCAGCATAAGTGCCCGCCTGGCAAGCACAAGGTCCTGAGTTCAATCCCTGGTACTAAAATCAAACAAGATAAAACAAACAAACAAATAGCAACAACAAAAAATCCAAAGACTGACAAACATAACTTAAAGCAACAGAACCAAAAGTGGAAAGTATGTTTTGTATCTCCTAGGGTGTAAAAAGCCATACCATGCTCAAGAAACCTTTCACCTGGAGTCCACCTGACTCTCAGTGTATCTATCCTTCCCATAGATGCATCGTCATCTGTACTGACAGAAAATGAGTTTCAGTTTCAGAATGTCTCTAGTTTCCAAGCTTTGAAAGGCATAAAGAAAATCTCCAACTGCTTTTTTTTCTATCAACTACTACATACAAATTGCAACTACTTATAAATTCTTCCCTAAAACTTAATGTAAGAAATTGCTGACAGATGTCCACAAAAGAGGAAACAGTAGGGATGATGAATTTAATTTTATATGTAATGCTTAGGAATATACATTTTATATGTCATGGTTAGGAAATTGTCTAATATCCTTGAAGTTACACCCAGCTACTATTGAGTTTCCTGGTCTCCTAGTCATTTCCAATTTTAGGTTATATTGAAATCACTAATATTTGGTGTTTTATAGCTTTTTTTTAACTCCATGTTCATCAATTGCATTATTTTTCCTGAATATTTTGGTGACAACTTGATTTTATATGAGGCTTATAAAATAAAAAAATATTGGTTACAGCTAAATGTTATCACGTATTCCTACAAATTTTAAACATAGGTAAAGAAAACTGCAGTGGGACAATTATAGTGATCATAGAAAATGTTACATCCAATGGTCTAAATCTAGATTGTAAACTTTAACAGCAAAATGATTTCCTGAATTAACTCAATATTTCAATTACTTTACTGTATATTTGCATAAAATATAAGGTGACATAAAGTATCAATTTCTGAACCTAAAATCCAATTGTAACACAAGTACTCATGTTTTATCCTTAGTATTCCTTCTTAAATAGACCCAGTCATTGAATAAAAAATGAATAGAATGTAATGTTGTCACTCTCCTTAAATATTCATTATGTTTTAAGTCTTTCATCTTCAATTTCAAATAATACTTAATGTGTTCAACATATCGAACAAGTCCAGAGACACTGTCAATACTGCATTCTACTGAATTTTATCTTGTTGGCCACCAGCAAGACACTAGTATTATTGTCAATGAAAAAAAATATATATGTGTATGTATACACACACACACACACACACAGAGAGAGAGAGAGAGAGAGAGAGAGAGAGAGAGAGAGAGAGAAAGAATACTTTAATCAGTTTTGGATAGAGTTCTTTATGTCTTTGGAGGTGTAAAAATAAGCTTTAGATACATTTCCTTGAATCAGTGATTTTAATCAAGTTTATGAAAAGCAAAAGTTATACCTAAACATGTCCAACAAAAGGTAATGCACTGCATTATATAAACAAACATACGATTGTTAGGTATGATAGAAATTTCTAGAAGGCAAAAGTTATTGTAAACTAGAATATTTTGGAAAGTCTTGTGAAAACAGGATAATGTGGATAATCAAGGGAAAAGAGGTGCTCAATGCAGCGCAAACTGAGGAACGATACAAGAAGGCACAAGAACAATATTGAAATCTGGATAGGAATTCAGAAAAATCTCTCAAATTATTTGTGGTCAGCAAAGGATGCTGAAATAATCTTTCCACAAATGAAGGCAAAAGAGATCAGTGTTTTGTTTGTTTGTTTTACTGCACCATTTAGTATCTTACTGTCTTGTAAACAGTATCCAGGTTTTTATAAAACACCATCACCCCTGGGCATGCAAGAAAACTAAGTAAACATTTATAAGGCACAGTTAGCTCCTTTCTTCCTGGCCTTGATTTTATTTACCCAATTAATTATTTAATCTTAACAAGGAACATCACCTCCCAGTGCTTGCCGCATCCCTTTGAAGTAATCAGCGCAGGAGGGAGGCAGTGCTGTAAATGAACTCTGCTCAGGGACAACAGAATCATGGATAACTTGTTTTATGTACCTCAGATATAACAGCCTCAGTTGGGTAATAACAGAAAGTAATTTATATTAATCACATCTTATGAATGGTTGTTACACAGAGGGTGATGCCCAGTTGTTCTCCATCACAGATACAAGAAAAGATGATCAAGATTTAAATACTTTCAGGTTAAGTTATTTAAAGAAACAGCCTAAAGCCGGGTGTGGTGGTGCATGCCTGTAATCCCAGCACTCGGGAGGCTGAGGCAGGAGGATTGTTGTGAGTTCAAGACCAGCCTGAATTACAAAGTGAGCTTAAGGCCAGGCTGAACTGCATAGTGAGACCCTGTCTCAAAAAGACAAAAAAAGAAAATAAATAAATAAATAAAATAAAGAAACAGCCTTGGTTTCCTAGTTAGACCATTCCATAAGCAAGCATCATCATTCATCTCTCAAGAATATTTAGGATTTGTGTTTAGTTAGGGACACAGAGTTGAAGATGGCCTTGTAGAAAACCCTACAGAAATGTTATCTGGCATAGTCCCAAATAGTGTTCTGAAAGTTGAGAAGGGTACTTGACTCCCAATTTTCCAGTGGACTGACTGAACCCTCAGTGATTACAAAGCCTGGAATTGTCACTCAGATCATTAATAATGGCGGCGTCTCAGTACGAGCTAGGTCTTCCAACACCAAAGTCAATGTTAAACTTCAGTCTTTCAAGGATTGGCCAAGGACAATGCATTTTGTACCTGTATATACAAAATAGTTAGGATAGATATGCAGCTACTTTCTCTTTAATTCAGTCAGAAGAAAGATTTTTACTAGTAGTGTTTGTGGACAGGATGTCATGTCTGCATCTTGTACTATGAATAATCACTATGAATATAACAATGTGCAATGTATTAATTATTGAAACAATCCTACTAGTTGGTTTTAAACTGTCTCATTGCTATTTGATTCTCAATAAAATGAATTTAAAAAATGAGTAATCCTTTTTTTTTTTTTTCCAGAACTGGGGATTGAACTCAGGCCCTTGCACTTGCCAGGCAAGTGCTTATTCTGCTGAGCTATCTCCCCAGCCCAAAAAATGAATAATTCTGTATAAGGACCTTTGAGTTATTGATGAATAAACTGAGATCAGGATAGTAAAATTACAAAATTTACTATATTTTTGTAATTTAAAATTTAAATTAAATTTAAAATTTCTCTACCACATTCATTTTCTTCCCACTAACTATAGATCAGCTACCCTCTCCGACACATACAATAGACAGTGTGAATTAGGCTTTCTACATTCAAGTTCCTCTCCAACACCCAATTAGCATCATAAAAATCCAGCAAAGTGCTTTCTTCTGGTGTTTTCTATGCTTTAGTGACAGACTCTAGGAGCAGCATGAAGGCATTGCTATCACTGGTCACCCCTCTCCTGCTTTCCAAGATGGGAAGTCAACTGTGCTGATGGTCTCTGAAGCTGCTGCCGCCGCCAGCTATAATGAGGTCAATGGATACTTGGACGGAAATGAAAAAGAGATTTGACCACCATCTGCACTACCAGCATGCCTTCTGGAAAGAAAGAATGTGGAACAGGTTTGAGGGAGAGAGGCGTGGGGAAAGAAGTAGAGGTGTTTGGATTACCAGATGTAAGTGTGCAAAATAGGGAAAAAAAAGTTATAAGAAATTTAAAAAGACAAGAAAAAAAGGAAGGAAGGAAGGAAGGAAGGAAGGAAGGAAGGAAGGAAGGAAGGAAGAAGGGAAGAAAACAACTAATTTGAAGACCACATCATGCAATACAGAAACCGTTGTTAAATTTCTATTATTTTGTTTGGTGAAGTTCAGCATCATTGCTAATGTTTTCTTTTCCTTACTATTTTTTATTCTTTTCAGATTAAAAAAAAAAATGGAGGAGAGTTCTGTGACAAGAGGAACTCTTGGAAGAAAAACATTATAAAGATCTTTTAGAAGCTTTTGCTTGTTTCTGCAGTATTATTCCTCACTTTTTTTTTTCTTCTGACTCTATAACACCTTTCAGAGGAATTCAGTACAATTGTTTATTGTTTTCTCTTTACTGCTTTAGAAATTAAACTTGCATTTAATACTTTTGAAGTCAGACTTGCATTGTGATAATGAATGGGATGATTCTATGAACACTACAATAAAATGCTTATTGTTTAATGCTTATGCCTTTAAGTACTGAACTCATGGCAAATTAAAAATTTGTATTTCAATATGATAATTTTATGAACTTGTTTTCTGTTTTAGAAAAAAATTTTACATTGAAAAATAGAGAGATTTATTTTTCTACTCTCATTTTTTTTAAGATGGAAAGAGAATTATGGTCTTTTCTCTTTTTTTTCTTTTCTAGTTTTGCTTTCTATTTTGTTTTCTGCAGGTATTTTCCTTCGCAGTATGTGCACTTGAACTTGAACCCTCGGCCTCACACAGGTAGGGTGAGGCCAGGCAAGTGCTGTACCACTGAGCTACACATCGCCAGTCCTTTGAGACAGACTCTTGCTAAGTTGACTCAGCAGCTCACACACTCACAACCTTCCTTCACTAACCTCAAAACGTCTGAGATTGCAAAAGCTATGGTTTGGGTCTAGTTGTACCCTCAAAGCCTCTTGCAGTCACTGGGTGGCTTCTGGAGTTCTGACTAATGATTGCTGAGGAAGTAGACGCTGCACGTGCCCTGAGTCAGGTAAGCTGCATTACAGTGTAAGGACAGCAGAGAGGCTGGCTGGCTGCCTGGGCTTCTGCCAGGCCTGGGAGCCCGCCGCTGAGTAGGGCCTGAAACCTCCAGGAACTGTGAGCTAAATAAACATTTCTTTCCTTAATTTTGAGTGTTGGGTATTTGTCCCAGCAGCAAGAGAAGAGTACCTGAAACACCGGACATGAGCCACCACGCTGAGAACCTTCATCCTTTAGTATCGTTCCGCTTCAGGACGGTGTTCTTGAACTGGTGCTGTTTTATTGTTGAATAAAAGCTAGTTTCAGAATAAATCTGTATTCCTTCTTTGCCGTGTAGAATTCACAATTATTTAGATCAATTTAACCTCCTCATGCTTCCTACTAGCTGTGTTCCAATTAAACTGTGTATATCGTATTGTTTTATTCTCTAGACATTTTTCTTTTTTTAATTTCTCGTGTGGAGTTCTTTCTGTCTACTCCTTGTATGAGGTTTCTTTGTGCGCATAGTACATCTTCACTCCATTCTTTTCCTCTTTCCTGCCCCTCCTTCCACCTCTTGATCCCATTCCAATTTGAGGATGATCTGTCTCCCTACTTCCTACTACCTATGTTGTCTTTTGATCTTTATTTAAATTTTGGATTTCCCATATAATGGAAACCATGTAACATTTAAGCTCTGCGTGTGATTTTTTTTTTTTTTTTTTTTTTTTTACTTAACACTATGACCTCTAGATGTACACATTCGCCTCCAAATGATTCAAGTTGATCTCTTCCTATGGCATAATGAAACTCCATTTTGTGTAAGCACTTTATTTTTAAAAATCCATTCATCTGTTGATCAAGAGGCTGCTTCAAAACTTAGCGATCGTGAATTGTACTGCTAGAAATATAGCTAGCATGACTTACTGTGGTGCAGTAACTTCAACTCTTTTAACAAGCTACCTAGAAGGGGAATGGATGGGGTGAACGGAATTTTTAGTGTTAGTTTTTTGAAAAAGTTCCCTACTATGTTCCATAGTGGTTGTAATAGTTTATATCTCTGTCAGCAATGCAAAGGGTTCCCTTTGTCTTGAGGCCTCAACTGTACTTGTGATTATTAGATTTCTGGTGTACAATAGAATCTCTATGTTTTTGCCTTTTTCTAATGGCCAGTGATGTTCAGCTCTCCTGGCTGTTTCTTTCTTGTGTTATGTCTTTTCTTTCAATTTTCTTTTCTTTTTTAATCTGATGAATATAACCTCAAAAACTTAAATATTGAGCTGGGCGTGGTGGTGCAGGTCTGTAATCCCAGCACTCGGGAGGCTGAGGCAGGAGGATTGTTGTGAGTTCAAGACCAGCCTGAGCTACAAAGTGAGCTGAAGGCCAGCCTGAACTGCATAGTGAGATCCTGTCTCAGAAAGACAAAAAAAAAAAAAAAAAAACCCTTAAATGTCATTTATGTTTTCTTTCCTGGATTCCAAGAGCACATGGAGACCCCTTCTCCTTTCTATAATGTAAGGATTTAGGTGCATTATCATCATGGGACGTACCAAAACATTCTGCAGTGCCTGTGCTCACACCTATTTGCTATTGGTTTTAAGACTAGAGGCCTTTCCTTATTCACTTTTTTGGTATAGCACAGAACCTAGCACACAGTAGGTGTTACTAAACATTTTGATGAATTAAAGTGAGCTAGAACTTTGTTAAACTTCTCAAACAAGAAAAGTAACATTGCCAGGGATATAGCTCAGAGGTCTAAGCAGCTGCCTGGGAAGCACAAGGTTCTGAGTTCAATTCCTAGTACCAGAAAAAAAAAGTACTATTTCTAGGCAGTTTAAATCAAACCGTGGGCCAGGGAGATAGTTCAGTAGAATAAGTGCTTGCCTGGCAATCACAGGGTCCTGAGTTCAATCCCTGGTACCACAAAAAATAATAATAAATAAAATAAAATCAAAAATAAATCGGGATCTTTTCAGCTAAATAAAAATCTTTACACATTGTGATGTTCCAAAAACATCCAGTCCTCCATTTTTATAAATATAATGGTCTATTTACTGGAAATAGAGTTATTTTAAGATTGGCTCTTGTCATATCAGGGAAGGTGGGACGCAGAAATCCTATTTACTACAGGCGAAGGTTTTTGAGGTTTTGTGTGTTACATATTTGAAACATGGGTTGCTAACAAACAGGGGTAGAAAGGAAGGCAAGAGAGCAAGATGCTCCTGGCTGAGGGATACTGGGCAATACACGAGCTATTAAGAAAATGGGTTCAACAACACCCACACCTGCTATGCTCAGTCTTACTCTGAAATGACAACTCCTTGAGATCCTAAAATTTTCCATATGAGCTATTGGTTAGATGGCCTATAGCAAGATTATACCAGACACCCTAATTGTTACCAATAGATATCTTTAAAGCTTCTAAGATCTGTTAATATGAATGAACTGATACGAGGAATATGCCAGTTTATGTGGTAAACTGAGAAGACAAGTAGGGTTTGTTTTATGTGCCTGGGCTATCTCCACTGTACCTGCTCTGTTTGGACTTTGGTCTGCCTTCATCTGCATGCACTTTTGGCATTATGCCTTTACCTACTTGACCTTCCTCTCTAAAACTGTATCATCAGGGTATTTTTAAAATTTGTTTCTTGATCATCTTTTGGGGGCACTTTAAGGATAGTTTACTTTTAAGCACACAAAAGACAGAAGTCTGTTTTACCTTCACTGCTGAAATTCTTTATTTTGCAAGTGTAAATTTGGAAAGCAGTGGCGAAGTACCCGTGTATTCCACTCCATATCATTTCTCCCAGGACATTACACACCTCTGTAGGTAACTAATCACCTATTTATACTGTCAAAGACACCGTGGTGTGAACCTGATTACCGTTGTGAGAGAAGGAACAGGGCAATTTTAGGTGGCTGCTGTCCGTGCCTGAACCAATATCTTAGAATTTGCAAGCTGCCCTCATTGCGTAGAGGGAGCCTTTGTTGCAGATGAGCCACGGACTGATGAACCCTATTTGGAGGGTTTTGTTTTTCATATTTGGTCTTTCATCATGCGGTACAATGACAGATTTTTATTTCATTTTATTTTATATTTTTTACTTTGGATGCTAGCGGTGATGGCAAGTCTCTTTCTTTCAATTTAAGCATAATTGAACTTGAGATTAGCAGTTTACAGAAACTGCTGAACTTTGCCATATGTTGCCTAAAAACAAATTCCAGCTTCAGCGCGAGTAGCACCTTTCTATCAGAGCGCTAAATTGCTACACAGTGTACACCTTCAGTGTTTCACAACACGGAATCGTTGAGCGGTGTGTACAGTGATTTCATTATCAGTTCAAATAATCTACAGAAAACAACCACCAGTGGTAAGCAGATTTGATGTTTTCTGAGTGCTCTGCTTTTAAAGCACTTTTAGAACAGGTTGGTAGAAATGTGCAAAACTACTACAGGACAAAATTTATATTTACATCATTAAATCTGAATGGAGTAGACAAACCCCTGTTGTATATGCATGAGAATGCCTGACATCTAAATACAATCAATTAAGCATGTTTTCCAAATTAAGAATAGATTTACTTTACTGAAAAATGAATTTATGAATAACTGAATAATTAGTACCATGTGGGAATACATTTGTTCAAGCTGAGAAGCAAGGTATCAAATCTAAGAAAAATTTTCTTAGATTTCTGTTTTCTCCTATGAAACCCAATATTCTCCTCAATGCTCCCTAGAATTTATGTTATTAATTTTTGTCTTATCATTACACCCATAGTTCTCCCTTTTCAACTTGAACCATTTTAGAACTGGTTTTTGTTTTAATTTTTCCAGGATATTCTGTTATCACATGGTATTCATAATAAGTACCAGCATGAATCTTAAGTAACATAAATGTACAACATCTCTACACAGTTAGAAATACCCAGGATTTTCCCCCTCTGTTGGGAGTCATGCAAGCTAGAAAATTGCTCAAATGTGTGTAGCGGGACTAAGCCTCAGTGCTTAAAGCAAACAAGTACCTCAGTCCTAGAATAAGCACCCTAACTGGTTAATATCAGCTACTAGTCACTAGGTAACTGTGTCACATGTTATTAACGTTGCAAAGATATAAATAAATGTTCATATTTTTGCTGAGGGATTCATCTTGCCCAGCAGGCAGAAAAGTCACCACCTAACCCAGCTCTTGGCTTCTTGTCTATCTTTTCCTCATTCCTGCCACCCCTCCCTGGGTAGAATACATCATCTAAGACCCATGGATCCTTACGCCTCTCATGTTAAATATTGCTGTTCATTGAGAGTGAAGCATCTGCTCCCTTATCTAAGCACTCTGTTCTGACTGACAAATGCTACCTGAGTCTTCTGGTTTATACTTGGAGGTAGAAGAACTTGAAAGTCATCACTCCCATTCTTAAAATATGACAAAGCTGGAGAAACAAAACGAGTGAGTTCTCTTGGAATCATCAGAAAATTGAAATTGTAGAACAAACTGTTTCCCCCAACTCTGGAGAGAGAGAAACACTTGGAATTATAGACCAGGTCAACACATGTGGAAGGGAACCTGCTGCGGTTGGGAACTGTTAGGAACAAGTATGTGCTAATCTTGATGACTTCCGGAGGAGACTGAATGGAGTTCGAAAGCCTTTGGGAAGTTCCTGGCAGTATGGTCCTTGGAGGTAGCCCACATGTTCTGGAGGTTTATCTCCAGGAATTATTAAACTTTTTCACTGAAAAGTGCTGTCACTAATGCGGAGTCAAAAGGAGCAGAAGACCATGGTGAAATACACCTGGAACATTGCCTGTAATGCTTGCTCTGTAAGGGAAGAAAAATTTTATAGTTTCAGCCTATTTGGAAGCAGAACCATGCTGTCAGCCAGAGCCCCCTTTGCCCTTCTCTCTCATTGAAGAGGGAGAAAAGAGAAGTAGGGAGATAAATCTTTTGCAAATAAGAAGATGAAGGGAAGGGAAGGGGATGCAAAGTTGTGTTGTGTATATGTACGAACTCTCTATGAGGAATATAACAATTATGTGCTGAAGTGTGCTAAAGAGGAAAAAATGGGAAACACAAAAATATTTTTAAAATTCAGGTATGACCCACTAGTTGGAGTTACCTGACAAAATATTGAAATTAGCAATCACAGTAAATGGCTTAAATGGAAAAGTATTTTCATTTAAACCATTTACAAAAAGACAAATGGAAAATTTAACCAGAAGAAATCTCTGAGAAAGAATGCTTTTAAGGCTAGAGATCAGACAATTTAACAGAAATGCAGAATGCTGTCAATGGACTTCAGTGTAGAAGAAAAAAATCAGAGACTGAAGGCAGGTCAAAAGAAACTTCCCAAACCCACATGTGAAGGGCATGGTAGGTGACCTTGATCACTGCCCTATCGGAGCAGCGCTTCCGTGAAATGAGGAGCAACTGCAGAGGCGTCACCCTTGCATTAGTGAAATGCCAAACTTAAAGGAGAGAGAAAGGAACAGAAGAAATGCTTGAAGAAATAATAGCCAGAGAATTTTCCAAACTAATAATAGATTAAATAACAGATCTAAAAGTGCAGAAAATATCAAGCAAAAATAAACAAAAGAAGAACAACAAAAGAAATAAAAACTTGGCATATTGGATTCAAATGGCATAAACTAAAACCAGAAGAAAAAATCCTCAAGGAAGCCAAAAAGGAAAAACAAAGCATCTAATTTTTAGAGGAACAAGGATAAAAACTACAACAGTGTTGTGGGAATCCTGGTGAGCCAGTAGAGATTACAGTGAAACACTGAAAACACTGAAAAATGGACACTGGTCTAGAACCCTATCTCTGTTCCATGAAATTATTCTTAAAAGTAAATGGAAAGTAAAGACTTACTCAGAAAAAAGAAAATCCAAAAGCCAACGTTCTGCCCCCAGGATACAAAATTAAGCTCTTTAGGTAAAAGAAACATGTTTGATGAGAAATTTGGATCTTTATAAAAAATGAAAGAACATCAGAGAAAAAGAGTTTTATTTTTTAAAAATGTTATTATCCACTATTGATTTAAAATATAAATATTTGTTTAAAGTAGTAATAGTAACAATATGTGTAAGATTTATACCATGTTCATAAATAGCATAAAGGATAAAACTGTCAAAGCTCACATTAAATATAAAAACTCAGTTTAAAAGTAAAGCTATGAAAAGGTATATCATGGTAACACAGAAAGAAAACTAAAATGCTTCCATTTATTTCAGTTCGTAGTGCATAGCAAAGAAGATGTTCAGAGGTAATTGTGACCTCTGTAAAATGACAAAGGGATAAGTTCCCCAGGAATCATCACAAGGTACAGTACTTTAAAGATATGTTGTATATGTGACATTTGATCCATTGTGTCAACTTAAGTTTAGCAGTTGGATGGAACAACTCAGCAGGGGTCTAACGTCTGGCTTTGCGAACACCTTCATCCTGTGGGAGAGGGGAGTGTGGGACTGTGTCCACTTAGGGCAGGTGGCCCATGTACAGGGAGAGGCAGTGAAGGAGGCTTGTTCTCACACTTGTTTTGTTTTTGTCTTTTTTCTACAACTGCCATGAAAGGTTGCACTTTGCCATTGCACCTGCCTTGGAACCAGCTGAGTACTCACTGAAACAACCTGAGCACTAAGTAAACCTTTCCTCCTTAATTCTTGGATGCCAGGTATTTTGTCTCATCAGTGAGAGAAAAGCAACTGAAGCAATATACTATGTATTTTAAAGCTTTATAGTATTATAAAATATATATTATAGTACAAAGTATATGTTATACTTCATATTATGAACATATGTTAAAGTCTAAAAGCAGTTGAGAGAAAAATGATTGAAAGGACATATGTAGAAAAATCCATTTAAAGTTGAAAATATCAGCAAACCCACATTAGTATTGGATCCATCATTCAAGTAGAAAATAATTCAG
Source organism: Ctenomys sociabilis (assembly GCA_004027165.1). Classification (NCBI taxonomy): domain Eukaryota; kingdom Metazoa; phylum Chordata; class Mammalia; order Rodentia; family Ctenomyidae; genus Ctenomys; species Ctenomys sociabilis. The sequence goes on along the minus strand of PVKA01014113.1, from coordinate 7,730 downwards.
AATATATACTAGTGCTACCAAACGTATTTGTGTAATTGATAAATTTAATGGAGTATTGATAGAATGCTCCATCCAAAATAACACAAATACACCCTTCTGAGCACACACGAATAGCGACAATCTGCACTAATAGTGGCATGTGACCACAGCACACATTCTGACAAATTTAAAAGTATGAAAATGTTTCCATACCAGAACAAAATTAAGCACAAAGTTAGGAGAATAAAGATAACTTCAAAATTGCCAAATATTTGTAAATTAAAGAACATATTTCTAAATAACATTTGTGTCAAAAGAGAAATAGTGGCATAAATAAAAAATGCTTCTTATTAAGTGAATGATGTAACTTCACAAATAGAGGAGATCCACTAAAGCAGCATACAAAGAAAATTCCATAGCATTAAATACTATGCAAGTCAGAAATGAAGGAAGATCAACATCAGTACTTAAAGATTCGACCTAGGGAAGCTGGGGAACAGAGAAGAGCAACCTCTGATAAGCAGGGGAAAGAAGTACTGAAAAGTACAGCAAGTGCCAGAGACATTAGAGAACAGAGAAAGTCAGTGAGAAACAAAGTTAGTCCTTGGAGACCACCAACACTGGTAAACCTGAAGTGAGGCTACCCGAGAGAAGACCAGAACTGCCAGTATCCTGAAGACTCATCTCTAACGCTGTATGAGCGTTCAGTGAAAAAGAGTACTTAAAAAGATTGTGCAGCATTAGGCTCGTGAGCTTGATGATGTAGAAGAAGCAGAACAATTTCTTCAAAGACATAAATTACTAAGTCTCAACAAATAAAGCTGTAGGGCTTGTATCTCTTAATAATTTATAAAATTCTACACACTTTGTATATGAAAACCCTTTCATTCCATTCATTCTATTCCAGGAATTCAAGGAAAAACAATATAGATTATTCAGAATTTATTGCAGAAAATCAAAGCAGAACAGAATTATTTCATTGCCAACATTGTCCCAATACTTTCCAAATTTTTTTTTTTTTTTTTTTTTTTTGTGGAACCAGGGATTGTACTCAGGCCCTTGCGCTTGCCAGGGAAACGCTTATTCCACCGAGCCATCTCCCCAGCCCCAGTATCCCATAAATCACAGCATCATAAGAAGAGAAAATGAAAGACCAACTTCTCTAAACAATGATGCAAACAGCTTTAAGAAATCAACAGATAAAATTTAACAATGTCTACAATCAAGTGAAGTCAAGTTTGTATTTGAAATATACATTTAATATTTAAAAATAAATCAACATACTCCACCATGGAAGTAGGCCAAGGAAGAATAAAAATAAAAGACTTATCAATTAACACAAAAAATCAGTGGAACCAAACTGAATAACTATTCAGAACTTTTAAGAAATTCAGTATATTGAGGAAGAGGGATACTTCTTTAACCTGATAATGTACATCTTCAGGAATCCTACAGTTCACATTATATTTATATACATAATAATCACATTCATAATGAGGACTTTGTGCCTGTAAAGATATGATTTAATTCTCCCCTTTTTTCCATTCCCTTGCCCTGTCTTCAACACTTCGTCCTTTCTGTATTTACAAAGCTTTGTTTCCATTTTATCTTTTCTTGTTCCTTTCTCTGCTTTCTTTTCCTTTTTCCCCTTTCCCAGATCCCCTCATTTAAACATTGTCATTCTATTTGATACCATATAATATACATTTTGGTCCTTATTTATACTTTCAGTTCTCCAATCAGAGAAACAATATGGTATGTACACATGTGTGTTTGATTTATGTCAATTAAGAGTGTGGTCTGAGGGCCGGCCGGATAGTTCAGCCAATTGAAGTAACTGCTTAGGCAGACATAGGGACCAAGGTTTGATTCTCCAAATCCTGGACAACCTGAGAGAGTGACTGAGACTGGGAGTGGTGGTGTGTGCCTGTAATCCCAGTGCTTGGGAGGCTGAAAGCATGAGGATCACTAGGAGTCCATTCTCTGTAGTGAGACCGTGTAGACCCTGATGACTGTGGTCTCAAGATGCATCCATTTACCCAGAAATGTATTAAGCTTATCCTTTTTTATGGTTGAGTAGTAATTCATTGTATTAAAAAAAGCTCACATTTGATATTTGAGCTATTCCCAAGATTTAGCTCTTACAAACTGTGCTTCAGTGTGGGATGATGTTTTTAATTCTCTCAAGAAAATGCCAAGAAGTTAAGAGATATTTGGGTTAAATGGAACCTCTAGTTTTAATGTTTTGAGGAATCTCCACACTGATTTCCATGGTGGTCGCATCAGTCCACCAACAGTGGAGAAAGATTCCTTTTTTTTTCTCCAAAGCTTTTCCTCATTTGCTGTTGGCTGATTTATTGACAATAGCCATTCTTTCTGTAGTGAGATGACATTTCAACATTGTTTTAATTTGCTTCCCTCAAATGACAGTGATGTTACCTATTTTTTCATATGTTTATTTGCTATTTGTACTTCTTCATATGAGAAGTACCTATTGATTTCAGATGACCATTTTGGATTGGCTCTTTAAATTTTGGGATATGATTTTTAAAAAGAAATCTTTCTATATTATAGGTAGTAGTTCTTTCAGGAACAGCTGTCAACATTTTTTCCCAAATCCCTGGTTGTCTCTTTACTTCATTTGTGGTTTCTTTTGCTGTGCAAAATATTTTTAATAAGACAAGATCCAAATTAACTCTTTATATAGTATTTCTTGTATACCCAGTGCTAGTTCCTGAAATATTTAGCTACACCTTTGACTTCAAGAGTTCTACCCATTAGTTCTCTCTTCCAGGAACTCTACTTACTGTTTTAATATTTAGATCTTTGTGTTTTGTGGTGATAAAGTGGATATTTTTCTGCTAAGCTTGGAAAGAAACCAACGATATCTTTCAACCTTGCCATGTCATTCATGCACGGGAGCTTCTGATGAGCCCAGTAAGATACACAAAGGAAATAATATGTTCAGAGATTTGAAATGCGGAGCAGAATCCTGATTTCCACATGATATATGGCTGTTTATGCTAAAACCCTGAAGAACCTACAAAAAGTCTCCAGACATATTCAGCATGGTCATGTAATAAGTAATGACTACTAAATGAGTTTGTTCTTCTGTACCAACAATGACTGATCATATTTTTCACAGAAAATGCCATTTAATACAAAAGAGATGTTTATGTGAAAGAAAATAAAATATAAGGAAGGACAAACCTTTGTATTCTGTGGGATAATTGTTTCTGTGTTCTACAAAGTTAGCAACAATTTTATTTTTTATCAGCAATAAGTTTTAATGTAAATTTTCCCAACACTATTTTCTGATCATATTTAGGGTATAATCTGAAGAAAGGTAAATTATAAATCCTCTAAAATTATAGTAACCCTCATACCTAATTATAAAGTATAAAGACATAATGTCATTCTCTGGAGATGCAGTTTTTGAAATGTAATGTTTTTGTCTAAAAATTACTAATTTTACATTAATGATAATGTTTGAGTTGATACGATTTGATCATTATACATTGTATGTAATGGATGTAAATGCCACATTGTAATGCTTAAGAATATATAATTTTGGCATATCTATTAAAATTTTAAAATCATTTTCAATGTAATTAGAAAGTGAAACAGCTTTTTAAGTCATCTGAAGATATATTGTGGACATCTAAAAATTTTTTTGTTGGGATGATACTGAATTTTGTAAGACTAACACTAAAAATTAGGATGAGAAATATATATTAACCTTATGATGAGATTTTCCATGGAGAACAAGGCAGAGTGTTAATGACATCTGCGAAGGACTGAGAGTGATGAGAAATGGAAAACAGGTGGGTAGAACTGTGACCCCATTTGCTTAGCTGGTCTTCACCCTAACACACAGCAGAGGCAATCTTCTTCCAGAGTTCCTTCTTCAGTAGAGAAATCAGTCTTTTCATTATCAGTTTAGGCTCATAGATATTATGGGGTGTGAATATTACTCAAAGTCTATGGATTTAAATGTAAATATCATTCAAAAAGAATTTTACATAAACATTTTGAATAATGTTAGGATAAATATCTGGGTGCCATGACACCAAATTAGTTATCACAGAAACTTATTGTAATGCTACAATAATAAATCAATCATAGTATTGATTAAAAATAGGCACATTAATGGGCAAAATAAGATGCAAAGCACAGAAGTAAACCCAGCTAAATAGAACCGACTGTTTTTTTGACAAAGATGCAAAGCTAATTCAATGGAGAGATGCTGTTTTAAATTATGCAGGAACAATTTAATGTCCATATATATAAAAGACTTTATACATTACATGTAAAACAACTCCAAATTGATCATAGATCTAAATTTGAAATATAAGACTATTTGTATCATTCATATATATATATATATATATATATATATATATATATATATATATATGAACATTTAAACAGATCTTAGTTCTGTATTGCATTTTACATACAACTCAAAATGATTCCATAAGAAAAAGTTAATAAACTGAACTTTATTGAAATTATAAGCAGCCAACCCCATAGCTGTAGAAAAGTGGTGTGCAAAACGAAACATGAAATATTATAGTTGACAAAGATTATTTACTGTGGGTATATATGCCAACAATTTAATAATTGTCAATGAATGATTACTAGGAGTCAGTTTTCCACTATAGGATTTGGAAGTTATCATAAATAAATGGTGGGGACTAGAGTGGTGCATGCAGAATTAATGTAGAACTAAAGCAATGGAATGAATTAAAGTCTTATTTTAGTCTGATATCTGTAGATGTGTACATACATGCCTTATTATACTATGGATATACCTTTGCTCTTTCAGCTGAGCTGCCCTAGAGACAATGATACTTCAACAACAAGTAGGTAACATAACATGTAAAACTAGGGCCTAACATTATTTTTAAATATAACATCAGAAGATAAGAAAATGCGGACACACACACACAGGCACACACACACACACACACACAATGGATTATATCAAAGGAAGAGCAAGGGATATAATTAAGACAGCCAAATGAAAGAGCAGTTATTTGTCAAAGGTGAAACAATTTGATTGCCAGAATAAATAATATTGGAGCTGGGCATGGTGATGTATGCCCATAGTCCCAGTTACTTAGGAAGCAGAGGTGGGAGTATTCCATCAACCCACAAGTTAGAGACCAACAGTAACAACAAACAAACAAAACTCAATATATTATATGTAGTATAACTTACAGTATAAAAATAAATATCTGATATATGTATATACCATATTGATGATCAAATAAATAAGTGAATGTGGAATGATGTATCTTATAGAGTTTTATTCCAAGTGATTTATGTGAGTGCTCTATCTTAAAATAGGTAGAGCATAACAAACACCTTTATAAGTCTGGACTGAGCATAGTGATCGTCTTCCAAAACCTACAGCATGGAAAGTGTGGACAAAGTACCCTTTGCAGTGGCAAAACCTCAGAGAAAGGACGTCAGCCAGAACCACATGGTCAAGGTTAACATCAAGAATGGTAGGGCAGGGGCTGGGGAGATGGCTCAGTAGAATATGCGCTTCCCTGGCAAGCACAAGGGCTTGAGTTCAATCCCTGGTTCCACAAAAAAAATAAAAAAATAAATAAATAAAGAATGGTAGGGCATGTTGACAGCACATGCTATGGTATGATGTGATAATACTTTTTTTTTCCAAGCCTCTGATTTCGCATCTAGACATGAGGGTTGCATTAGGCAACTAAATGAGAAAAAATGTACGAAATTTCCAAGAACTCACCTGAAGATGTCATTTATTGTTCAAGTATACATAGGAAAGTGTTATAGCCAAGAGGAACCTACACTGGTTTGAAAAATGTACATGGTGCTTTACTGGATGAAAACCTGGAAGGAAATAAATGATATAAAAAATAAATCTAAGGAAGCTAAAATAGGGTTTTATGCATTATAGTACATATCTATTTGTTTATTAGTTGTGACCAACGTACCATACTGATGTAAGATACTAAAAATTGGGAAAACAAAGAGAGCTACTCCATATGTGAGATTTCTGTACTATCTTTGCTACTTTTACATGATTTGAAAGGTTTTCTAAAAAGTAGCTAAAAGTTGTCTAACATGATATTTTCTAAAGCTGGCTATTATTTCCCTGTGGTTGAATTCACTAACACCTTTTCCATTGCTAGTTAAAAATTAAATTCAGAGTAAGCAGTTTTTCTCACTGCCCAGCGCAATCTGTTCGCAGACGAACTTGGCTGAAAGATTAACTTTGTTTTTTTTCTTTTGTTTATTGGAAGAGCTGCTTTTAGCAGAATTAGAATTAGATATCTGAGTAGTATCCTATCTTTTTATGTTTTGAATTAATGCCAGCTTTGTGATTTTTATACAAAAATCAATCTTTGGATCTACATTCTCCAGAGTGTGGTGTTATTTATTACTTGTTTCCTCATATCATCCTTTTCTACTCATGTGCTTTATCATTTTAAGCACTTGCCTGTTCCTCTTCTATTTTCCAGAATTCAGTTGTTGTCTATTTTGTTATTCCCAAAATGAGATGGCATGTTTTATAACCACATGCTTTACAATAATGTTAATTAGAAAATTTCTGGTGATGCATTTGTCAGGTAGCTACTGTTACAGCTACCTCACCGACTCCAGTATTCAGTGACCTACAGCACTAGCCCCCTCTTTGTTCCTAGCCGATCCAGCAGCACCTGTCAGCTGAGGCCACACTGCCTCTGCAGTTTTTCTCCTCCTCCCCCGTCTTGTTCAGAGAGCTTCTCAGTCTGTTGATGACAGCGAAAGAAAGCAAATAGAAAGGGGTACGAGCTCATCAGTCCTGGGTTTGAAACTAACAATCATCAACCCTATCTGCCTTCTTCAACTGGACAACTCAAAGCATAAAACCATTCTCAAACTCGAGAGACAAAGAAATATTTCTTATCCACATCGGAAGAGCACTTTAGTGCTATCAATGGATGCGGTATGCACAAATGAGAAACATAAAGCTAAGGCACAAGGCATTAGCTTTGGTTTACTTTCTTGTCCTTAGTCATATGCTGCAGTGTGCCTGATATGAAACAGGTATTCACTATACTTCCACTGAGTAAAAGAGTGAATATCAGGTTATGTGCACAACCAACTTCTGAGCTTCTACAGAGCTAAGAAATCCAGGCTTTTAAAATCTAATTTTTATTTGAAGCTTTTATTAATTTTAAATCAGGCAATATTGTTATATTACATTCAGGATTTTCAAATAAACCTTGTTGCAAGTTATCTTAAATTTCAAATTTTGTGTTTATTCTGTATATACAAATACACGCTTGACCATATAAAAATATTTTTCGGTATTTTTACCATTTCTTTCCTCAGAATGAGTGTGTATAATGACTTTTATGTTTCTTTTTTTTCCATTTATTTTTATTTTATTAAAATACAAATGTCAATCAGACAGTTTCAAGACACCTTAACCATACAGAGTCGATGAATTAATACATTGCAAACTGTTTTCATAACGTTTTAGTACTGTACAAGGTGCATACATGAAATTATATTTACAGGTTTTTTTATAGCTCAATTATATCAAAGATTCAATAATTATTTACCTAGTGGATGACCATAGCACTAAAAGCCGACATAATATCCTGTCCAACCACCATTAGTGCAGATCTTGCCTCTCATAGAATTATGTAGAAGCACAGCGTTATCTATCCCAACTGTACTGTCTATACACACACATCCTGATTTTTTCTTTCTACAAC
>PVKA01014112.1:20782-53442 GCA_004027165.1 Ctenomys sociabilis | reverse complement strand
CTGAAGATGAAGTGGATGTACTTTTACATGGAATGCCTGACCAGAAACAAAAACTCATCAGAGAGTGTCTTACAGGAGAAAGTGAGTCCTCTAGTGAAGATGAATTTGAAAAAGAAATGGAAGCTGAGTTAAATTCCACCATAAAAACAATGGAGGACAAGCTGTCTTCTCTTGGAACAGGATCTTCCTCAGGAAATGAAAAAGCTGGAATAGCTCCAGCAAAGTACTATAATGCTATATATTTTGATTCTGATTCTGAGGATGAAGACAAAGGAGCACAGGTAAACAAGAAGAAAAAGAAGAGACAGCACAGGATTCCAACAAATGATGAATTGCTGTATGATCCTGAAAAAGATGATAGAGACCAGGCCTGGGTTGATGCACAGAGAAGAGGTTATCATGGTTTTGGACGACAGAGGCCACATCAGCAGCAGCCAGTTCCCAATAGTGATGCTGTCTTGAATTGCCCTGCCTGTATGACCACTTTATGCCTCGATTGCCAAAGGCATGAATCCTACAAAACTCAGTAGAGAGCAATGTTTGTGATGAACTGTTCTGTCAACAAAGAGGAGGTTCTAAGATACAAAAACCCAGACAACAGGAAGAAAAGATGGAGCCACAAGAAGCTTCGCTCTAACCAGGAAGATCTGGCAGAGCAGGCAGAAGCTGAAGAAATCTACCACCCCGTCATGTGCACAGAGTGCTCCACTGAAGTGGCTGTCTATGACAAGGATGAAGTCTTTCACTTTTTCAATGTCTTAGCAAGCCATTCCTAAGTAGTACAGTTGGCATTTCATTGTACAGAGCCATGTAAAGTAAACCCTGTGGACCAGTTATTCTTCCCTCCAGCTCAGATTACTAAGTGATGTTGAGCCTTTACTTGAGGAAGCAATATTTATCTGTATGAAAAAAATATACTTGTCAGTCTTCATCTTTCTTCCCTTTTTTATTTAGCTTTACGATGAATACTGGTAGAACCGATTATTCATTTTCTTCTTGGTGGACATTTGGAAATGGAGCTTTTTATTTATTAAAGCTCTTTAGAATTAAAAAAAAAAAAGAACTAATTAAAGAAGATGAGTGGGTGCTACTGGAATGTCATATAATTGTTAAAACTAGATATGTATGAATGGATAATAAATTATGAAAATAGTTTCATAACAGCCTTTGCACTGAAATATACTTAAGTATACAAAGTGCTATTTCTATTTCCCACATAGACATAAATGGCTTCACAGACATCTCATATATACATCGGTACATATGGGATATGACTAGAAAAGATGAAAAGTGTATACTATAGCAGCAGTGGTCTCTAATAGAAAATTGGGATTGATAGAAAAATTTGAACTTTTTCTCTTATATTTTTGATTTATAAATAATTGCGTATTGTAGTTTTAAAATGAAAACACATAAACTATGGAATTTCTGGGATGTTCACTGGAGGATAAGTATATTTTCTGTTGTGTTTCAATGATATGTAAGTCCACACAGAGTAAGAGTAGCTCTTTCCCTTCAGATGACAGCGGGGCTGTCACCAGGCATGAGCAGGCTTCCACTGCTTCTCTTGGCAAAGTCAACTATTCTTTTGCATTTTGTTTTTGTAGGAAAGATGGCCTTAGCTTCACTTTCTAGATCTAACTTTATGTGATTCTACAGTCTTCACTATTGCATATTCACATGAGTACCGAATGGAAATTAAATATGCATGCAAATAATTATCAAAGAAAGATTCCACACTCAAGACTAGGCCATGTGTTTCCCTAAAGGGTATGAACTTTGAAACAGAGGCTAGATCCTGTGGATTTTCTGAGGGCAGAAATTGAATGATATAAAATTAGGTGTTTTACATGAGAAAGACAGAGAGAGACAGACAGACAGACATACAGACAGAGACAGAGACATACACAGAGATAGGTGACTTCAGCTTTCATTTTGCACATACCAGTGACAAAAATCCTATCCAATGTATAACTTTGCCTCTCTGTCCTCTCGCTTCTTCCTCCATATTGAGCACAGCTTTATATTAACCCAAGGTACTTACTTGCAGAGTGCGGCTGCTATGTCCTGCCCATTTAGGTCAAAATGCTGGTGACAATGCAGTATTCATTTCAGAAGCAACTGCCACAAGTAAAAGAGACTGTTTTACTTCTTCCAAGGTAATGAATTTCTCTTTATTTTTTCTTTCTATATGGTACAGGGTCTCGCTATGCAGTTTGGACTCATAGTGATCCTCCTGTCTCAGCCTCCCCAGTGTAGGGTTTACAGGCATGGACTCCCACACCTGGCTTCAGGACCTGTATGGTGCACATAGGGTTCTGGAGCCAGCACAGTGTGTGGTGCTAGGGATTGAAAATGGGTCCTTGCACTTGCCAGGCAAGCGCTTAGACTGCAAAGCTCTCTCTCCAGCCCAGGTAATGAATTTCTATTGATGTACTTTTAGGTACAATGGCACATGGGAAGGTAAAGAAAGAGGTTTATCCTCTCCATAGAACCACATCACAGGAGCTGGGGTTTGATCCCCAGGCCTGCAGTGCTAGCCCCACCCTGGGGGGGAGCTGAGGCAAGGATTGAGACTGGGCGTGGTGGCACATGCCCATAATCTGAGCTCTTAGGAGGCCATAAACAGGAGAATCACTATGAGTCCGATCTAGTAGTGAGGCCTTGAACACTCTATACACCCTCCCTAAAATACAAAAATAAAGAAATAAATATAGAATCACATAAATATATGATTTTTGTGCCTATTCTTGCTGTTAAATTTGATGGACTGTAAGATGAGGCTTATAGTTCTTCATACATATGTTGTGCTCATTCAATTTTACTACTCATTGTTCCAATAATTTTATTTTGTTTTACCTGGACAATAAACAAATATACTTTTGGAATGCTATGGAATTCAAATTTCAACACTTTGTATTGAGAAACACAATGATCAAAATCTTACTAGGGTTAAGATACTGCTCACTCTATTTCTTTAAATTGAGATCATTAAACTAAAATTACATTGCTAGCCTTTGTTTTCCACTTAAGAGATTCTATAATTAAAATAATGTTCCCATTTACAACTTACACTCATAACTCTGAAAGAGACATTATTGCCTATCCAAATACTCCAAAATGTAAACAAATTTCAACTGGAATGCCCACACATTACAAAAGAAATTTCCTTTATTATTTGGTGTGCTGCTTACTATTTAGTAATAATGATTAGAAAATTTAACATTAATATATTAGATGACATAGACAGTCCAGATAGATCAAGTAAGCATTCACGTTTACCTATCGTCAATGTTGGGTTTTTTGAATTGTATTTTAGGTGTGACTATAACATAAATCCTTGCATTTATTTTGTTCGTTGAAATATATCTAAATAATTAAACATATATATTTATATATATATATAAATATATATAAATATATATATTTAAGCATATATTTTAAATAAAATTCACGCTAATATAGCTAATATTGTGTATAAAATGACTGTATCACAGATAATTAAGTGCATAGGCATCATTAATATGTATATGTATATATATATATATATATATATATATATATATATAATAAACTTTTGTTCTATTATTCAGAGACTAGGTTGATTCCTAATGAGAACTTACCCAGATCTCAGTTTCCTCCCTTCTGTATTGGAGGTAATAGAAATTCTAATAAATTATTTATGGTAGAAGTTAAACTAGATCAGAAATAGAAATGTTAGGAGATAGTCAATCATTAAGTATTATTTTTATTATGTATTGGTACTTTCAGTGTTACAAAGTTGGCATTTTAATTTTTATTTGTCTTTTCTTACTGCCATTTTGCTTAGATGATTTAAAGTAGAGAATTAAAGTTACTACTTGGCACTTAAGTAAGACCTACAACCTACATTACAATGATATATGTAAACTGTATATCAAATTTTGTAGCATTGCCTCAGAGCCATTGAACCAAGTTTTTGCATGAAGAGTGGCTACAGTTTTTAATGACAGAAAAACAAAAGAACCAGAACTCAATTCAAGAGAATGTTACTATAATACCTAACTCACCCTATTTCTTGATAGGTAGTGGCACACCTAAACCAAAATTTTTGCTTATTTAGCTGATTATTTTGGGAATTAAAAATGGGAATTACTGGCTTCACTTCAGGAAAAACCTCGTGAATATTTTTTTAAAAATATATAGTTTATCTTTAGTCATTTATTTTTTAATATATTTGGTACAGAGTCTCACCCCGGCACTGGGATTACGGGTGTACGCCACCACACCTGGACTCCTTGGCTGACACAGAGTGCTCCAACAGCAAAGGCATGTGGTGCTGGGGATCGAACCTAGCTCCTGTGTTTGCCTAAGCAGGTGTTTAATCTCCTGAGCTATCTTGCTGGCCCTAAAAATTATATTTTATAAATTTAATTTCATATAAATATTTCATTGGTCTATATAAATATAAACTGATCTATATAAATATTTGGTCTAAATAAAATAAATATTGGTGAGCCGGGCGTGGTGGCGCATGCCTGTAATCCCAGCACTCAGGAGGCTGAGGCAGGAGGATTGTTGTGAGTTCGAGACCACTACAAAGTGAGTTTAAGGCCAGCCTGAACTGCATAGTGAGACCCTGTCTCAAAAAGACAAAAAAAAAAAAAAAATAAAATAAAATAAAATAAATATTGGTATATAAATATACATTGGTCTATATAAAATTTATCTATCTAATTATTTAATTTTTCATGCAATTTGCATAAATAAATTTCCCTTTAGCAACAGTAGAGAGGCCAATGGCTCAGTAGAATAAATACTTGCCTGGCAAGCACAAGGGCTTGATTTCAATCCCTGGTTCTGCCAAAAAACAAACAAACAAACAAATAAAAAAAACAGCATGAGGGGGCAACTGATGTGACAGTTAAGAAGAGGCTTTCTTTTCTAGCTTCTCAACTCAACCCACTTCAGTTCTCACCAAGTATTCATACAGCCAATACAGGAAGTATGTTCTTTTAGAACACCTTTTCTAAAGGTATCATGGCAAACACCATTTTCTTCCAGGTAAGTTATTTACTACTTTGTTGTGAATGATAAAGGGTAATCTCTGAAGAATATAGGTGTTAGGTATGATCCCACGCAATTGATCAGGCCAGCATTCTGATAGGAGACTTATTAGAGGTAGGAGCAATTGGGCTGGCTGTCTAGTGGACTGAGACAGCCATGAACTAAAGGGGATGGGGATATTATGGGGTTTTTAGGGGCTGGTATTTTCAAGCTGGAACAACGGAGCTAATCTTGCCAGGCTATCTGATCTGTGGGGGACTTCTGATGTTAACAAGAGGACAGTTTCTGTTGTTTTTCCCTGGCTCAGGTCCAAGGTACAAAGTTGGGCAGAATTATTTCTGCGGTTTGGCCCCAGCTCAAAGCCTAAAGGAAGTTAGCCTTGGAGTGAGGGTGAGGGTCCTGACTTATCACTAGGAATCTCTATTCTCAGTTGCTTCTATGCATAATACTAAAATTATGTCTTGTCGTTGAACCTACTTGTTATTGCAGATAAATTGAAATTTACTGGAAAGGTAGACTTTATTTTACATTTGTAAATACATATAGGTAGATCAAAATTTATCACTAATGACTAACTGTTCACTAATAATAATATAATTCTGGCTTTTAGAACCTCAGTAACATAGAGTATATTCACCAAATCAGAACAAGCCTGTAAAGTTCCCAATAAAAACTGATAGGTTTTATTTTGTAAAGCATATGGAATCTCTCCTTAGAGACTCAAATGCTGTTTGATAATTAAACATTATGTGTAAAATGTTAATATTTAATGAGCTTACTTAAAAATTAGGAGGGTAAAGTAATGCTACACGCAGACATGCAAGCAATAATGGAAAAGGCAGAAGAACAATATAAGGTGGTAAGGAAAACTCTCAACATTTTGACAAGTTTTAATTAAATTTTTTATTGAAAATCAACTTTTCATTGTAAAACAAATATCTCCAGGCTTCGTCAGTACCTATTTTTATGATTGGTTCATAAATATATAGCATTGGATTTTGCCAGCTTGACACACACACTTCACTCACATACACACACACACACACGCCCCATATCTTTCAAAATTTGCTATTTTGAGTAATCTTTGCAGACCCCGGTGAGACACCTCACTGATTTCACCCTTCCTGTTAGAGCAGTGCCCAGAGGACTATCTCCTCAGGTTGGGATACTGTCTTAGTTACTCTTCTCTCATTGCTGGGACAAATACCCAACATCCACAATGAAGGAAGGAAAGGTTTATTTAGCTCACAGTTACTGGAGGTTTCAGTCCATATTCAGCTGGTTACATGGCAGAGAGCATCAGTTCATGGTGGCCGAACAGCAACAACAATAACAAAGAACAATCCCTAAAAAAAGTCTATCTCTCCATCTCTTAAACTACCTGCAGGCTCTCTCCCCAGGCTGGGGAAGTATTCACACCCATAATCCAAGCAGTACTAAAACCCATAATCTCAGTCTTAGATCACACATAATCCCAGTGGATCATGAGTTAAACACAAACTCTAGAAGTCCCATCCCATGACTACATGAGGCTTTGGGGGGACAGCTAGACACAAACCATAACAGATAATATCCACTGTTCCTGTCCTGGGCACACAGCATATTCTCAGTGATCACCTCTGACATTCCTGGACCTTGCTACTGTTCATCCAACACACACATCAATGCTTCCTGTCAGCTCCTGGAACATGGACCCTCTGTCCCCTCTGAAGTTACTATCAAATCCTAGATGCCTGACTCCTTACTTCCAATCTTTCCAAAAGGGAATACTTGTCTTTCTTCTCGAGATTGGATAGACAAAGGAAGTATCTCTACCTTTGATCATTTGAAAGGATTCTTACAAGCAGTGTCTTTGAGATTGTGAATTGTGCCAGCAATGCTCTTAAGATGTTTCCCTATTGCTTTCTCCCCAGAACTCACAAGCAACTGCACTCCTAGAACTGAACCTGCCTCTTCTGCTCTCCAGCTTTAAGCTAACACATCACACTTCATTTCCAATTTTATCAGTTTTTCTGTGTGTGTAGTATACTTTCTTCACTTTCAGCTCATTTCCTTTTTTTCTCTCTTCTTCACCATCCAACTGAAATACATTCTTATGTATTTCTAAGACTGGTACCTTGAGAACTTATAAGACACCTGCTGAGCATTTCAACCTCAAATAAAATCACATATTTATAGTGTCTGAGATTTAGCAGGAAGAACAACGTTTATGGAAGCTAGGGAGATAGCTCAGTAGAATAAATGTTTGACTGGCAAGTGCAGTGTCCTGAGTTCAGTACCTGGTCCGCAAAAAAAAAAAAAATCCCTTTAAGAAAGTTTATATACACTAATATTTCAGTCTTAATTCTGGGATGGGGAAGAGTTTTCATTCTAATTTCATAATGCATCCTTCTAAAAATTAGATACATAAACAATAGTTTTGACAGTACAAAACTAATCTTTTCTCTAAAAGGTATCAGTGTTCATATTTATTCTGTAGAAAATGTAGTAATAGTCCATAGTCAATTTCAAAATATAAAATTTTGGTTTTATTTTATTAATATTTTACTAAATTAAAAAAAATTAGGGGGCAGGGAGATGGCTCAGTGGAATAAGCGCTGCCCTGGCAAGCGCAGAGGTCTGAGTGCAATCCCTGGTTCCGCTAAAAGAAATATATATATATATATATATATATATATATATATATATATATATATATATATATGTTCTTTGTTTTTTTAAGACTTTGGGAAGAGAATGTATTTTAGACTGGCCTTTAATTAAGCATGTTCTCCACTTACATCCTTTAGATTGCTGGCATAAAAAGTGTGTACAGTTATGTTTAGTTTATAATTATTAAAACAACTTTAGTTTTATAAAATTATAAGACAGTTTGTACAAATGATTCTAAATATATGACATATCTAATTTGTCCCATTAATAACATTTAGCTTATCATAGTCTTTACTGAGTAATTAATGTAGTCATGTTTGATGTCTTTTTATGAATTAAAATTTACCTTTTCTTCAGTTTTCCTCATTAATTTTCATGTTCTTTTTTCTCATACAGAATATCATCTTTTTTTTTCTGTATTTAAGACAGGGTTTACAAGGTCTCTTTACATAGACCAAACTCGTAGTAATTCTCCTGTTTTCAGCCTCCCAAGTGCTCAGATTATAGGCACGTGCCACACACCCAGCAGCTGGCACGGAACGCCAGGGATTGAACCTGGCCTCCGTGCTCTGCCTAGATAGGCTCTTTAATCTGCTGAGCTATCAGGACAGTCCTTAGAAGATCATTTTATGATCAGTCGCCACATCTGTTTGTGTTCCCTTTGATTGTGTGCTCATTTCTGATTTTGAAATTTTCATTATTTTTGACAGTCATGGTAGCGTTGAAATCAGATAGTTTGTAAAATATTGCTTAAGTTAGAAACCTTTATAATTTATTTTCGGGATTAAAAATTTAGGAATGTTTTTCTTTGGGAAGAGAGAGCGAAACACTAGAAAAACATTACTCCTCCCATTTTGTGTCAAGGGCACACCATATGTATAGACTTACCACTCTGGAGGGTGATCCTGATTATTTTATTGGATCTAGTGTCTATGACCATCCTTCACTGGAAAGCTGGCCTTTATTTCTCCTGCTCCAGGCTGCATTTCTTCAAAGAACTTTTCCATGCACAGACCATTTTTAAGGATTTGAAAGTCATACTTACAGGCTGTTACCTGCATAAGTTATTTGTTATCTCTGTATAGGAGATTAATTTCCTTCATTTATATATTAAATCATTCTGTCATATGGATATAAAATTATAGCTATTTATTATGTGCTATTATGTATTCCCCAATATCACTGTTTGCTAATATTTCTTTCTTTGTTTTTACTGGCTCAACCCACCCTGAGGACAGGGCCAGCAAAGATGTGCCAGGGATTGGGCCACAGTGCCTTGTACCTGCCTAAGCTTGCCTAAACAGGTGCTTTTGACTGCTGAGATATCTCCCCAACTCCTGTTTGCTAATATTTATACATCCAATATTACCCATCATTGCTATTCATCGCTCCAGACAAGTTTTTGTTGTTAAGAGATTGAGAATCACTTTGGCTTCTGATATATTTTTTTTTAAACTAAGAATCTAGTTTAATGATGTCTACCTGTGCCCAATCACTGTGCTGTCCTGAAGCCATTTCTATGTCTCTTCAATAATTTTAATTGTGGCTGGAAAAATAGCTCAGTGATATAAGCACCTGCTTTGCAAATGCAAGTTCTAAATTCAATTCCTGATCACACACACACATGCGAGCGCGCGCATGAACGCGTACACATATCCACACATTAACCGTGGATTCTTTTCCCTACTACTTTCTTATTTTATGTCACAACACATCATTACATACTTAAATACTGTATTTCTGTTCCAGTAAGATATTCCTGCATTTCCTCAAGGAATCCTCTGTCCTTTCATTAAAGTATTGCTATGGAAACCATGATCCAGGCACTTCGTTGTTGCTACTAGGGTGTAATTGCATCTAAGGCCTTGTAACTGACAGAACATAGAGACACCTGTGCACATTAACCACAGTCTACACTTACGCATGTGCGTGTGTGCATGGTCAGATCCGCTAATGTGGAAATGTCAAGTGGAGTGAAGCCATAAAGCTGAAATTTTTGGAGAGCTCCATATCTGATCTCCTGTGATACGTCATAGTCAAAATGCAAGTGCACTAAAACTCTACAAAATTACCACGAAGCTATGCATATAAGATGGATAAGGAGGGCAGGCCAGATAGCTCAGTGGACTAAAGTGCCTGCTTAGGCAAGCAGTAGGGAACCAGGGTTGGATACCTGGCATGCCATGCCATGCCGGCCCCGCCCCTGGGGCTCTGAGACTGAAAATGAGACCAGGAGTGGGGACACGCACATGTAACCCTAGCGCTTGGGAAACGGAAAACAGGAGGATCACTGCCAGTCCGATCTACATAGTGAGGCCCTGTAAACCTAGTACTAAATATATTACAAAATAATAAAAATAAGATGGATAAAAAACACAAATAAGTTTTGTACCCCATCTCCCACATATTTCACTATGTATGCAAATAAATATTCTAAAAACATAACAAAAACTTAAGTCTTCTCAAATATTTTGGATAAAGAATATCCTGCTGTTGGGCTGAAGGGATAGTTACAGTTGTGTAAAGCACCTGCTTAGGCAAGTTTAGGTAGGCTCAGGGGATCTAGGTTCAATCCCTGGTGCCACGTGCCATGCTAGTCCCACCCTCAGAGTGGGCTGAACTGGAAAAAATATCCCACTGTTTTAAGGGAAGTATAATTTACACATCAAACTTGATCCATTACGCATGGAAAATTTGCAATGCCTCATAAGTCCTTGCCTAACAATGGTAACTAGTCTTTCAAATATTCATCCACCAAATTAATTCTTGCTAACTATAAAATAACTCATACCTCCGAGTTAAATAATTTCCTAAACTCAAATGTGGTTCCTTTATGCTCTTCCTTCTGCTGTTAATCTTTTTTTTTTTTTTTTTTTGGTGGAACCTGGGATTGAATTTAGGGATTGTACTTGCTAAGGAGGTGCTTATTCCACTGTGCCATCTTCCCAGCCCCTGTTAATATTTTAAACTTCATTTCTAGAGTGATTCAGAATAGCACAATTTTCCCTGCTTTCTTAAAACAGAAGTTAGTCATATCAGTGCCATAATTAAATATTTACTTTTGTGTTATTCTGGATTCTCTTCGGAGACATATGATCTCTAATTAATTAATTATTTTTTATGTATTTGCTACAAGGTCTCACTGTGCAGTTTGACTCGTAGTGACCTTCCTGTTTTCAGCCTCCCTAGTGCTGGGATTACAGGCGTACACCAGCACCCGGTCTCTGTGGCTGGCTCAGTGCACCTGGTTGCAGGGCCGGCAGAGCACAGAGTACCGGTGATCGAACCCTTGCTTCCTACACTTGCCTAAGCAGGTGCTTAGGCCACTGAGCTATCTCACTTGCTCTTAAATTAATTTAAAATATGTGATTTTAAATTTTTTTCATCCTAACATGTTCTATAGTTTATGACAAATGTCTACTATTATGTATTCATGATCACATCAGGATATTTTTTCTTTTAACATTTTACTGCACTTCGCCTGGTCATCACCCTCCCTGGGCCATTCTTTTAAGTACATTTTGCTGCTAGACAAAATAAGTCTTTAGCATCTGCACAGTGCAATGGCTCTATGTCAGAGTCTGCAGAATGCAGAACTCAGTCCAACAGGCCTGCTTTTTGGAGAATGGGGCATAGTTAGAGCCATGGACTCTGCGATTTTAAATGTTATCTTGTGTATTTTCATCACTGAGATCTCATCTCATTTTTATTGTTGAATAGTGTGCAGTTTTACTGACGTGCTAGAGCTTATTCATCTACTCAAAGACATCTTTGTTGTTTATTGTTCTTAGACTGGGAATAAATCCACTATAGACGGTCACATGCAAGTATTTATGCACTCATATTTTTCCTGTATGTCTGGATAAATACCTAGTAGTATAGCTAAAGGGCTGCATGGTAAGACTGTTTATTTTCAGAAGAGATCACCTATGACTTGGTCAAGTGACTGTGCCATTTAAGGTCCCAATTGAACTAATGAAAATTCATGTTGCCTGATGCTCTTAGCAGCAATAGGACTTGTGAGTATTTGAATTATACCCTTTCTAATAGGTGGTTAGTGATATCCATACTGAATGAATACAGTTACTTTATGGCATGCTTTACTGATATACAATGTTGAACATCCTTTTATAATCTTATTTTTAATTATATCACATTAATTCAGGAAACATTGGCAGAGGCATATTTTCTGCAAAACAGAAATTTTGCTTTAGGTCAATCATCAAAACACAGGAATAGCATACCATTTTTATTACAGTGAGAGATTATATAATGTCCCTCAAAAAGCCTCCTAAAATATAAAACTATTTTATTTTAAGATTTTTATCTTATTTTGTTGATGATGTTGAAGGTATGTATTTATGTATCAGAAATATATACTGCTAAAAAGGAAAATTACTACAAAAATAATTTATGTTCTTTGGTAAAAAAGAAAAAAATATAGGCATGAAATTATAATGTAATGATATTTTATAATTTTAAAAGGTAGATATGAGATTGTCTCATAGATACTTTATGTTAATTATAGTATGAAAAGATCTTTTGTGACCTTAAAATTGTAATGCTTTTAGATTATGTTAGGTTTTAAACATATTCTCATTTATATTCCTAACTCTAAGATTTATATATGTTTAGAAATGTATGACAAACTAGAACCTATCTTATGAATGAATGTAAAACAATGATTGCATGTGTGTATTAAATGTATAAAACAATTTATAATTATAAATTTGTATGTGTATGCTCAAGTTTATTCACCAACAAATCAGAAGTTTATGAAAAAAAGTGATTTACACACTTTGGTGAATAAGATAAAAATACAGGCATGTAGTTAAAATGTAATTATGTTTTATTACACTGTTAAAAAACAGACAGAGCACAGCGTAAGGGCACAAAGCGAAAATGGCTAGATCCTGTCTACCTAGAAGGCTCCGTAGGATGCTTTGTTTCCTTCTACAATGGTGAGAATGAGATGTGTTCTCTGCTAAACAATGCAATACCCCTGCATTTTTGAAATATCGTTAAAGCACTGTCTCTTGCAGACAGACATTAATGACTCTAATAAATAGGAGACTTTAGTTCAAATAAACACATTAGTCCAAATGACAAAAGTGTAAGCATGACTAATTAATGCATTTGCTAATATTTGTTCCGTATTTATGAGGACATCACCTGGAGTTAGAACTAATTACCGCTACACATACCTAGAAAATGTATTCATATCTCTAAGGATAGGTGTTCCATCTCAAATTTAATATAATTATGGGTTTTCTATTTATTTTAGAGACCCAATGCACAAGTACTTGTCACTATAATGTATAATTATAGCTTTTCTGTTTATTTTAAAGACCTGATATGCTAATACTAGTCAGAATAACAACATAAATAACAAACATATTAATTTAAAAATTATGTGTCTAAAGAAGGACTTCATATCACAAATTTGGATGTGAGATTTGAACAATGTTCTAATTTATCTTTTCTGCTACAGTTGTTTGGAGAATGAAGCATGATATCAAGCAATAAATGTGCTTTGACGTAGTCTTCTACAAACCCAAGAAAGTTTCGGATATTGTACTAAAAAGGGGACTCTTAAATGTGTGTTAGATTTGTTGTTTATTTATGAAATTTTTACATAAGTTGTAGGAATATTTTTAATCCTGAACAAAAATTCAAAAAATGTTCGTTTTCTGTCAAAATGATCTTCCTTTTTGCTCCTTAGTAACTTACCCCAAAGCTGTTTACAATTGGGAAAGTGTACATGTTATGTTCAGTATTTGCATATTTATTTTATGATGCAATGGAATTTAATGATATTCCTTATCTCTGGTGCTGAATTGCTTAGTCTGTGCTTATTATGTATTTAAATACATGATTTTGTGCATCATCTCAAAGTTGCCATTGGAGATTTGAGGGATTTGAATAATTTAATAACAAAATGGAAATATTTATAAAAAAATGGAACGAAAGCAAAAACTGTGTAAATGGAGAGGGGAAGAAGTATTGAAGGGAAGGGAGAGCAGTGGGGAGAAAGGATGAAGGTCTGTCATGCACAGGTACAAATTCCCGGAGGCGAATGTGATTATTATTTATGTAAAAAATGTATTAGTAAACAAATAGATCAATAGTTCATTCTTCCTCAGGCCAAATAAATAAATAAAGTGTGGCTGCATTCTTGTCATTTAAGCCTCAAAGACAGAATAAAAACCAAAAAATATTTTTAAATAGTAATTCTCCTAAACTTTTTAGGAATATAGCAATGCAGTAGTTAATGGCAAACAGCAACTCAATTAGTGAATTTCTCTATGAGCTGCTGTAAAAAACAACTGCATCAGTTCTGACTGCAAAACTTCTTCAATTTCCACAATGCACTATACTTATTTTTAAGTAATAAAAACGTAAACTCCGCTCAACCTCGTAATATACCCAGTAGCTCCATAGTGTCCTATGGTTTCCCACTGCCCCAGTGTTACGCTGCAGAGACACATGCTTAAGAATAATATTTGATTCAGACCTAAAATATCAACTACAGTTCTCAAGCACTTAAAAATGGGGCTCTGCAAAGTGATTGGATCCTGGGGGTGCTACATTCATTAGTGGACTAATCCACTGAGGAGTGTATGCGCTATCTGCTTGCAAGAGGAGTTCAACATGGGGTTGACCAGGAAGCACGCAGTTCTGTTCCCTACTCTTTCCTTCCATTCCACTTTCCAACTCTCATGGGGGACACAGCTGTCCTTCTACATGCTTTTCCACTGTAAATTTTCCAACTCACAACCAGAACTGAACCCCCTGAAAGTCTGCACCAAATAAACATCTGCTTTAGTGTGTGGTGGGTGTCAGATTTTTCTTCCAGTAGTAGAAAAGTGTCGGATACTTCTTGAAATCACACGCTTATGAAGGGACACACACACACAGATTTAATAATGCTGAATTTCTCATACTTCTCAGCTTATTAAATTCACTGCACAATTTTGCAATACAGTTTGCTGGGCCATATCTTTATGTGTTTATTTGCTTGGAATTAGAGCTTAGTCTTAGGGCCTCATACATGCTAGTCCACTTCGGTATCACTAAACTATACTCCCAGCACCTTGAATATTTTTAATTTTGTGATAGGGTTTTGCTAAATTGTCAAATTGCTCAGATTGGGCTGAAACTGTGATCCTCCTGCTTCAGCCTCCCACAGTGCTGGCACCACAGCTGTGTGCTGCCTCACCTTGACGCTGAGATCTAATTCAGTACATCTGGGGATCACACTGCCATTGTTAACAAGTTTCCAGGTGATGCAGTGCTCTGGACCCCCACCGCACAACCATGAGCTCAGGCTCTCAGGGCCGACCCCCTGCTGACAGAGAGAGCTGCAGTCCTTATGCACTTGTCTCAGCAGGTGCTGTAGGCCCCTGTGCTATCTTCCTAGCCCTGTACTCCTCATTCTTGACACGAGGACTCATGTTTTGAGTGAATACAATCTCTTTAGTATTCTGACTTTTCATTTTGTGGAAGGAAAGGTGTGCATAGAAAGACATGAAGAGAGAGAGAAAAAGAAGAGGAAGGGCAAAGGCCAAAGACGCAGAGAAAAGCACTGAGATTTCATGTAGCTTTGGACTTGTGACCTAGATGCTTTAAATCAAATCAACAACATGCAGCTTGTTGCACATAATATAAACAATAAGTATTTCTTAAAGTATTTACTTAATTGACTTCATATCTGAAACTTACAAATTGGTAACCTTGGTTCATATGCTGCTTTTGAATCTTGTTAGTGAAAATATTAATAATAATAGAGGTTTAAGGTGAGGTTATTGATATATATATATATATAATATATATATATATATATATTCTTACATTGAGTATGTTAGTGTCACACATTATCAGTGCAAAAGCAAGCTCTGAGTTTATGCAAAAGGCAACACTAGTCAATATAGGTGAAGTTTATACTTACGTAATATCATTAAGGTACATATTATATTTAGTGTTTTGCAGTTTTGTTATAACTGAAAAACTCCCAGTATGAGTAACATTGGAAGAGTTTTATCAGTATTTCTTCCTGCCACAGCAATGTGACTACTGGTGGAACAGCATCTAGTCTTTTATCTCACCTTTTCCACTTGTGGGTTTTCTGCAACTCATTTAGAGTTTAAAACGTGTACGGTAAAGTATGTGTACAGTATTAGAAACTCTAGCAATAATTCAATTTTAAGTTATATCCTCAGAATTGTTCTGGAATACTATATTTTGAAATACTTTAGAAAGTATGGAAGTGTCCAATGGATAAAACTATTGTTTTCATGTAGAAACAAGGGTTACTATTTCCAATACTTATTAGTAATTTTCAGATATGATTTTAACCATTATAGGTTAAATTGGGAAATGAACACAAGACCAATGAGAATAGCGCCCCTAGAAGCCACTATTGATTGCTCCCTGGAGGTACTGTGACACAAACTGAGTTGCCAGTCAATTGAGAGAAATTTCTGGGTTGCTGCTTCTTCCCTTCTTTTCTATTGCTCTTCACATTCTGAGTCTTGCGAAAGTGACTTTTCAGGCAAGGAGGGATGAGGATCCACACTTGCCCACGCACTTACCCTGTTTCAGCTCATCACCCAGGCAGGAGAAAATGGTGTCATTTCTCTATGTGGTTTTTCCATCTGGTATTGAAGCTGCAATAACTTTTCAGTGCATCTGAAGAACTATGAAATGAAAACTACAGAAAAAGACTCACAATTGTTTTCAGCTCAACAATTCACATATCATTTGATATCTCTAGAGATTATTAGGCATTTTGCATTCCATTTCATCAATGCAATACATCACATTGTATAAAGTACTTTTAATGTTTTGGCCTGTTTGTCCCAAACACTCTGAAGCATTACTATTGAGTTATTTTTCTTTTCTTTCTTGGGGAACCAGAGATTGCATGTTACATATGGATGGGACCAACTCTCCCACACGCTGACATTCAAAATGTGTATCTGCTGTCTCTGTTCATGGCCTCCGAAGGTGAGCACCTCCCCTGCCTTTCCCACACTGCATAATCACCACAGCGCTACAATGGATGCTTTTTGAGATGAATTAGTGCCTGCTATCTCGATTATATGTCACTGCCAAGGTGTACTACTGGATTCTGAGTTTACAAAAATGAGAAGGTTTTCTTTTTCATGAACTTCACAGTGTATTAATTGTTCGAAAAATAATTGATAATCGAAGTCAAGCAGGTAGGCAAGTAGGAGGAAACAACAAAAGGAAAGGAGTTTTGGAAAAAGGGGAGGAAGGAAAGAGGAAGGGAAAGAGGGTAGAAAGCAGGAAGGAAGGGAGGGGGAGAAAAGAAGTCTGACACTATCAATAAATTATTCTTTCTTAGTAGGATCTTACCCTAAAGGTCCAGTTCTTAGGCCTCAGAATATGGTGGTTTTCACAATAAAAGGGAATTTACAAGTTTAGTTAACATTAAGGATCTAGAGAGGTGATTATCCTGGTGCATAAAAGTTGGGACAATTTCTTTAGGCTGGTTAAAGAGACATGATACAGTCCAAGAAAGCAAGGAGACATCAAAGACATGGAGAGATGTTTGACCTGCACTTGTTAATTTTTGAAGAATGAGCAAAAAAATATGAGCAAAGATGTGTGGACAGAATATAACAACTGAAGCAGACAAGTAGATTCTTGGAGATCTCAGAAAGGAATGTAGTTGTGCTGAGACACCTTGACTTTTGCCCAATGAAATCAAGATTGGACCCATAATTTCTATCACTGGAGCAACTAAGTAACTAGTCATTTGTTACAACAGCAGCAGAAAATGATTGCTTTAATGAGGTCAACAAGTGAGAACTTGTTTGACTGGTGTCATTTTGTGGTATAAATCAGTATATGTTACCTTCATGATCAGTAGATGTCACCTACTGATCATAATTGATATAATTATATCTCAATAATAAGTAGATTTCATTTCAGTGATAGTGTTATGGGGTCCAAGAGATCTAATGGGGTGTGTGTGTGTGGCAGCACAGATCAATTTTTCAGATTCTTTTTTGATGTGGGAGATGTTTAATGAATCATCTGAGTTGGACCTGAAAACACAGATAAGTAAGTTATAATATGGATAGATTCAGATGGAGACAGTAGCAGACCCTAAAAAAATAGTGTTTGCTTGGCAGTTAAGATCTTTATTTAGGCAGATAAAATCATTTTTAGAAAAAGTGTCTTCCTCCTCTGGAAGGAAGTATAGTAATACTGGGTTTAGAAGATTAATTTCATAAATATTTTCCAACTAGTATAATCTATGTAAAGGTGAATTTCTTCTACATTCAGTCTCCACTGTGCTAAGTGGAAACTATCCCATGTCTGTCTGTCTCTGCCTTCTCATTCCAGTCTCTCATCCTGACATGCCATGATTTCCTTTGGATCGTAAAGGAACTCAAAGTTTGAAAATGGCACTTGGTGAACTCGCAGTGGCGGGTTGCCTGGGCGGTGTCCCAGGAGGTGCTTCTCCACACGGGAACACGGGCAAGGATAGCATCCCCGCTTCTCTGCTTCCTACGTTGCTTCAGTTGTGGCTGTGAGAGCAGCTTCTGCACAGTCTGTGGTGGTGTTGACAGTGTCTATGAGAGTTAAGCCAGATTAGCTATGATGAAGCAGCAACAGCAACTGAAGAAGGGGCGCTGGAAACACTTGCAACAGACTGGGTGCAAATATAACTGCATTAGCTGAGTGACTAAAAGACTCTGCTGTTGCTCACCATCCCTCCTTGGCTGCCTTCTCCAGCAACTACAGTACTTTAAGCTCTCAAGTACTTCCAAACCTGTACTTCTGGAACCAGTGCCTTTAATTATATTTTTCTCTGCTTGCTATCACTGCAGCACATTTTACTTCCCAACAAAACTTTAAATCATATGTTTTCATAAAGGGATTGGACTCAAAAATAGGTTTTAAAGCATTTGGATCTGACTATGTTAATTTACTTGTCATCTGAATGTTATGACTTCATTGCCAGTGAATATATTGCATTTTTCCCCCCTATTTCATGTCAGCAAATGCAAAACTATACATAAAATGGTAAAATTAAAGGCAAGGCAGAAAGTGGCTGTTTTTCTCAATAATTATGGTGTAAATGAGTATTGCATGGGCTGTGGAACTGATGAGCTATATTTGATTGCAGTGAAGAGCTCATCCAGTTTAAAATCAGAAGACTGAAGCCACCTGAGGTGTTTCTAAGTCCTGCTGTCCCTTCTAAATGTACTGTAGGACACATGGGGGAGAAGGCTCCCTTCAGGTTTCCTTTGGAAACCTTTATTATTAACTCCATCTTGGCGAACCCAAGAGAATCTAGGTGGAAGGCCTCAAAGCAAATAAAGTTTTAAGGTGCTCAGGTTCTTAAAAAAATTCAAAAACTAAAAAAAGATATCACACTTGGCTGGTGACAAGTCTAAGTGCCGATATAGAAACAATTCAGCCTTGCCGTAGTCAGCTCTACTGGTGATCTGAAATTTCAACTTAGCCTAAAATGAGAAATTCCTTAAAAGTAACCCACCCAGTTATCTTATTTTGAAATTAAGCACTGTAGTCCAAGGAGACTATTCTGAAGTATAAAGAGAAAAATACAGTGCCAGTGATATTCTGTAGTACATTGAATATATATATCTCTCTTTCTACTTTCATAGCATTTTCAAAAATACTGAGTGGCCAGGTATGTCCCTAATCCCAGCACTTGAGAGGCTGAATCAGAAGGATTGCTGTGAATTCAAGGCCAGCTTGGGCTACAGTTGTGAGTTCAAGGCCATCCTGAACTTTGTAATGAGACCCTCTCTCCAAACAAATGAATGAAAAAACAAACAAAACATCAAGTGATTAGATAAAGTAAATCATGTATATTAATTTTTAGATAATATTAAAGCTAAAAACTCTATTATAGATGAGGACATATACTACACGTTGAAACTGAACATGCCTTTCGATGCCTACCCCTTTGGGGTAGGGCTAGAGGTTTAGTACAGTGGCACAGCACTGGCATGGCAAGCATAAGGTCCTAGGATCAATTCCTAGTACACCCTCCACCAAAAACTCCTATGGGAAGATTTACATAGTTTTTCATGTTTTTCTAAAAGAAAAATGAATAATATTTATATGACATTTAACTTTTATATATTGTAGTATGCAAGAACACAAATGTATTTGAAACAATATTTGCTATGTTTAAGAAAAATGTTTTGAAAATAAAATATATTGAAATATGACAACTTGGTATCAGCTTTTTTGTCTATTCACTGAGAAAAGTAATTAAGCCACGCAGGTGCATTTACAGCATTGAAACACTTCTTGGACACCAGTTTTTCAAGCAGCCAGCTTTCCCACCACTGAACATAGTATGTCATCCATGGTTTAGAGGTGGAGAAGTTTAATTTGGCTTAGATCTTCAGGTTCAGTTCATGGCACCTGTCACCAAGGCAAGAACAGTACAATAGAAGTTCATGCTATGGCAGAAGCGGCCACCTCAGGGCAGCCAGGAAGCAGAGAAAACGCAGGAGCTGGGGGTGGGGGACACATTCCCGGAGGTACACTCCCAGTGACGCCCCTCCTCCAAGCAGGCACCTCTTTCTAACAACCCACTGAGGAATGATATCATCAATGAATCAATGTAGGAAATCATCAATGAATACTCACTCGGGTGAAGTGTGAGTTTTCAATGGATCGCTCCAATGACGTCCGTAGTGCCTGCATAATGCAATTGCCTTCCTCAAGCCTTGCTTCTGCACACTGGAGACCTCCTAGGGACATTCTAAACCCAGACTCCAACATCCATAATGTAACTTGCAGACAAGCCTCCAGAGACTTACAGATTGGAACTGTAAATCTAACAAATGAACAAAAATTTGTTTAGAGGTAGAGGACCTGAGACAGAATTATTCTAAGGGAGTCACAGTGAGAGAAATTAAGCAAAACTTGTGTTACCCATGTGGGAGTAATAAGGTTAAAGAGATGGCTGATAGAATATGAGGACTGTCCTCATAAGAGTAACTGACTTTATGCATATTTTAAAATACCAATTGTTTGCAAAAGTATTTCCCATAAATTTTATTATTTAATTCTAACTGTAAAACATACTACCAAGCAACACTAATTTTGCAAGTAAAGGGAACTGAGCATCAGATTGGCTGCATTAGTAACCAGCAGAATGTGACCAAAGTTACTTTATGTGATTTCTTAACCCATAATTTGTATTCTCATCACTTGTGAGAATCAATTGCAAACTCTTAGCTAAGCCTTCCCAAGTACAATAGGCCAAGTGGATGACAGCCAGGATGTCTCAGACCGCAGCCAGTGCCTTAGCATCCTAGTGAAATCACCTTCCACCCTTTTCATCAGCCAGCCCTTCAATAAGCTAGCACCTGTTTAACAAGCTAGCACCACTGAAATGAAAAAGCGTGACACACATCCTTTTGCACTCTCTGGGTAAAGACAGAAATCATCATTAATTTCAAGACATCAGTGTGATGTTACCTGTTTCACAGAATGCATGCAGCCATCAGCTGTCTTACACTGCTGGGATGCAGCTCCGGCACACCATTATCTCTTGTTAAAAGTAGCAACATCTGCAAGCCCAGCTAAATAAAACTGCTGAAGAAACTTTCCTGGCTACTTGCAGAGACATGAGCAACAAAAATAATTGGGTGAAGCTGCTAAGTTCTGGGTAGACTGATGCAACAAAGTACATGAATGGATTAATGTGGTATTTAAGTGTATACCTACGTTCAACATCTCAGTCATTAGACTACAGACAGTACTAAGTAAAATAGAATAATATATGTGTATATTTTTGAATAAAAGATAAATATAAGCACTTATATTAGAACATATAGCACAGAAAATTTAATTGACTAATGGAGAGCACAAAAGAGAAGGAATTACAAAGAAATTCACATCAGTTTACAAGTAATAAAAATTATGATATCTACATTTGTATAGCATAGTATTACCTGTTCACTGTAGTCTTCAGACTAAAGATAATTCCACATGAGAAAAATGGATCATATTCATAATTTTCTAGAATTTATACTGGCTTGCAAGGTTGTTTAAATTTTATATAGGAAGGCTTACACATCTGTTATTTCACTTGGAACCTGTCACAACTTTGCTAAGTAACACTGGTGTTTCTTTTCAGTAAGTAAAAGAACATTCTTAATGTATATGCAATTTGTATAATTAGGAATTAAGTGAGAAAAACGAAGTTGAATTTTTCTCCAAATCCACATCTTATATATTTTTTTCCTTCTACCACGCTTCTAGTTAATTTGTTGAAAAATATTTTAGCTGAACACATAATTACAGGTTTTAAACAAAAGTTATTTTTAAATGACCACTTACATTTTAACTACTAATATCTGGTGTAGTTTATGTTGATGTTCATGTGAAGCACTAAGAGGTTACTACATGGGAAATACTGCCAAACATCTTATCATTATTTTATTTGTGACTAATGAGGAGAGAAATCCTAAACAGTTTGCAACTGGTCATCGCCTGTGGGAGCCTAACAGGCAGTTAAGACTGTCAAGTAACCATTCTGGAAAGCTCTGCGTGTCCATAATGACTGCCATAGGCACTTTTCAGTAGTACTGAATACAGCTTAGCTGATAATGAGGGCTAATAAGAATATTCTTCAATAAAGAAGATGAACACAGTGATTTTTCTCCACTGGAACGTCTGTTGTGATTAAATCTATTTGGCAACATGGGAAGTCTGTTTGGATAGCCTTAACTACTACCACGTTTTGAATTTCTTTGCATAATGTGGCTAAGGAGCTTTTCAAGACAATATTCAAAAATATTTATTACCAGTACAAAGCTAACACTCATGTCTTTTTCAGCAAATTGAGACTGAATTGTTTATAATCAGTGTTGTTAATAGACAGAGGCTGAGAAAACACTTGTTAGAAATGTGGTGGAAAAGACCACAGAAAATGAATGCAGCTAAATCACTTCTAGTGCCTCTTCCCAGCTAAATATTCTTTGTTGACTTGGTTCACTGATACATGCTCTTTATACCCTCCTCTGCAAAATTACTCCTAAGTGAATATTTTTGTCATATGTTTAAATACACAGTAAGTGCATTGAACATAGGGAAATGATACACATACATATCTCATTTTAAGAGAAGTATTATCTTTATATTTTGAGTCCTATTCTAGAAGCTCAGTGTGAAGGTGACAATCACACTGTCCTTTTGAACTTCAGAGAAGAAAAAGCTAATTCGACTAGCAACAGTGGTGACAGTATGTGGGCACTGTGTGAATGCTCTTGAAGCATTCGTGATACTTTCTCATGTAAACTGACACAGAAGGGAAATGTCAGAAGGGGGAAGTTCAACTTTCAAAAAAGGTATAGAAACCTTCAAAGAAGGAGAAAGTAGAGCAGGAAGAAAAGGAGGAGTAGAAGTAGGAAGAGGAAGAAGACGGAGAGGAAGAAGAGGAAGAGGAAGAGAAAAAAGAAGAAGAAGAGATGTATTCAGGTTTGAAAATGATTTCTCTCATATGAAATATCCACAATAACAAATTCTTGATATAAATAAAAATTGTATAAATCTTTTGCATATGGAATGAAACCAAAAGTTAAAGTATGAAGGAGACAATTTTTTTAAAAGGATTCAAACAGTAATTTAAAACATAATGATTGTTACACAAAAATTTTTAAATGAAAGACAATTTATGAAAATAAAGTAAAGCATTCCAGTAGGATTTTTAAAGGAAGAAGCAATGCACAAAGGGTCCTTAGTATATGAGGTTATTTATATGAGTTGAAAAATTAGAGGGACATATTTGAGTCTGAGGTGTTGGAAACTAATACAACTAGAATTAGATAAGTGTCAGTAATTTAGGCCATAAGGAAGTAGTGTCAGATGTTAGCAAGATAATATTTGTTCAAATGTGTTCCACTAATCTGTAGGTATTCTGCTGGTGAAAATTTTATCCTGCTCTTATGCATAAAAATGACTTTATCAATTTTATTGGTACAATTTAGGTCTACATAAAAATCACATTAGTCTTACGGGATGTGCACCTGCACATGGTATATCTGGATTCCTTTTTTTCCTATTCCCATTCCCTCTCTCTTCATTTATAAAAGCTTTGTTTCCATTTGTCATTTCTCTTTTTTATGATTTTTTCCTTTTCCTCCCTTTACCCCTGGCCCTTCCTTAGCTGCCCCTCTTGTTTGTACCATTTCTTCCTATTTCACAGTAACTGTTTTACATTTTGCTTCTAGTTTCTTGCACCAGTGAGACAATGCAACACTTACAAGTCAAGTCAGTACCTCTTACAGGGGAGAAAATTGTGAAGATCAGTGCAAAATTAATGCAACTGATACTATGGAAACAATACAAAGAATCAATGACACAGAAAGCTGATTCTTTGCAAGATTAAATAAAATTGATAACCCTTAGTCAACTTTTCAAAAAAGGAAAGAAAAGACTCAAGTCCACACAATTGAGAATGAAAAGGGTAAAGTAACAACAAATCCTGCATAAATCTAGGAGATCATTAATGTCTACTTGAACAACAATTATTTTAATAAGAAAGAAATCACAACATGTTTAAAAGACAAGAAAAAAACTGAACAAAATGATAAGAAAGAGCTTGCTGATATGTTAAAGGGCACCAACAGGGTAAAAAATTCCATAAATAAAACCATACATTGTAGGGTGAATAACTGATTGCAAATGTTGTTTGCTGAGAATAGAACAATTTGGAAATTGAAGCAGGTGTGAAAGGAGAGATGGCTGGATTAATTTTGAGTTTATATTATTTTTAGGAGTCTGCAAAATAGAGAAGTTTAAAACTAGAGGAAGTAGAATAAAGTAAAGAATGGCATTTCTCTTTCTTTCTTTCTTTCTTTCTTTCTTTCTTTCTTTCTTTCTTTCTTTCTTTCTTTCTTTCTTTCTTTCTCTCTTTCTTTCTTTTTCTTTTTGTACCAGGGAGGATAGAACTGAGGCCTTGCACTGAGCTTATGCTACTGAGCTACCTCTGCAATCCAAGAATGACTTTCTTAAAAGTAAAAGGAAGGTGCAAGAAAGTGCATGTTTGAAGGAAATATGATTTATGTAACTTATAGATTTACATATCAAATGCCAAGATAATCAGGGAGAAATGCCTCAAATGACTAACAGCAGTGTAGGCAGTCCATTTTAGATTTGCTGTATATACTGAATAATAGTTTCTGGAGGGAGGGGAGAAAATATGAAGAAGATGGCCCATTAAAGTTGACATTTTTTTATGAAATAACAATGATCAATGATACAGACAATACAGAGAACATATGTAGAAAGGTGGTGAATACTGAATAAAGAATAATTTAAATAATTTTGGAGCATAAAGAATAGGTACCCTCACCCGTGACCTACAGTGATTGAGCTTGAAAGGTGAGAGCTTTCTCCAGAGAGTTCAATGCCATATTCATCTGAGTTTATTACAGGTAAACACAAATCAAATTTAAAGCTATTAAATATGTGGAGTGTACTAAGTCCTGTTAATAATTAATAAGAGTCAAATACTAATTCTCAAAATTATGAGTAGCAGTTAAGGAGTGATGTAAAATGACAAAAACCCCTATATTTACAAATAGGGTCATCATTACAGAATTAAAATATAGAGTATTTAAAATGCACCAAAAGTCATAAGAGATTTTATGCTGCGTCCACTAGATGGAGTGTGATGCAACCATTCTAGGAAGTTATGAATGTGTTTGGAAATGACATAATGTTCCATTAAAAAGTCACATAAATTAAATTTCTATTTCAAAAGTACATATGTGAGCTGCCAAATTCTAGTGCTGGCATTAAGGATAAATGTTTCCTTTGCAGGAATTTTCTCTATTTTTCAGTTACATTAAATTTTGAGAAAACTAATTCCTATAGCATACACAAACAACACGTATATTTATACAATCATGCATAAACGAGGACCAATTCACTGTTCCAGAAAAGACTACTTTCATAAAATTGCTTCTAGAACTTGACTTTAGGTAAAATATGCAGAAGACCTTGAAAATGGTATCATTCTTGATATTTCAATTAGTGTAAACTAGCTCCTGGAATAAATAGAACTCAACATGTACCTCAAAATGTATTGCGCACATATCTGCACTTATCTGGACACTCGGGCACGAGGCCCTGAGGGTTTTGCTGTGCTCACTGTGTCTGGTCTAAAATGGTGTTGAGAATCATCTCCACTCCACTTCCAAAACAATCTAGGAGGACATTGGGGGGTGCTCGTTGAAGGATCTCAGGATCAGACACAATCCATACAGTCGCTTTTACCAATGACATGTTGTGCATCTTTTAGCAATTTCTGCGTAAAAACAGCATCCTGGAACTACATGGTTTAAAATATCAATTTATTTCCCCTAGGATTGATTGTCCACATGCTCTGCCAGACTTGTTTTAACTGATTGGTGGGATAGTATTCAGCTGAGGGCTAAGCTGTGGTCTGACTCAGCTGAGTAACCTAGACTTGATTACAGAAGTCTCTCACTCCAAGGTCTTCAAAGCATGGATATGTGAAAGAAACATTTTAAATGAAAACATAATCCCTGAAGACCTAATGATGAGGTCACATTCCATATCTTCTATGGCATTCTATTAGTCAAAACAAGCCTGGGGACCAGCCTGAAGTCAAAGAGGTCAGAGAGGAACTGCATCTCTAAGTCTAAAGGAGTACAGTCTAGCTGCATTGAAAGCAGTGGAGACATACAGAGACATAGCCCGTGAGGAGTCATAATGATTGCCCCAGTCAGTTTTATATTGGGGCAGCAACATACTGGATGCTTGCAAGTGGAAGGAGCAGAGTTTGTTTTGGCTGTTTTAGTCTACATTCAATTGGCTGAAAGGCAGAAATGTCATTGTGAAAGTGCATGCTGAAAGAAAACCTGTACTGTCTAGGTAGGGGCAGAAAGTGAGACAGAGTGGGAAGAGGGGGAGGGAGGGAGAGAGGAAGGAAGGGAAGAAGGGAGAAACAGGGACAGAGACAGAGACACAGACACAGACAGAGAGACAAAGATAGAGAGACAGGGGTGAGATATCTTCTTAAATAATGTGGCCCCAGTGACAGGCCTCTTCAGACCAAGCCTCACATCTTAATAACACATTGAGCTCTAAATTCATCAAAAAAATGTAATCTATAGGGCCTCCAAATCCAATCATCTGCAAAATTCTACTCCTCTGAGTACCTAAGGCTTTGGGAAGACCTTTTAGATCTAAGCTGTTACAGTGGGAATAATCATACCTCAGGTAAAACCTAGACAAGTTATGATAATTGTATGGGAGTAAATTTGGGAAATGAGTGCAAATTCTCTGACCTCAAAAGTAAGTTTAAATTTTAGTGAAACACGGAAACTATTCTACAGTGCAGTAACTATATTTTTCTGATTTTTTGATCATTGTGAACTATAAAAGATTTTACTAAAATTTGATGAACAACTCAATGAAAGCTATGTTTAAGTTCTCTAATTGTATTCCACCTTATTAAGTCCATCTCTTCCATATTTCCCACCCCAAGAGAAAACTAAAATTAACCACACAGTGTGAAAATGTAATTAAGTTCTGTTGTTAATACTTAATAAAATCAGGAAGTTTTCTTCCTTGTCTTCTAAAAGCTGTCAAATGAATTGACATAATCTGATTAGCAGTGATGAGCAGATAGGTGGAGAAGCTGTAGGTTAAAATGTATGCAATTTGTGCTATTTAAAGTTACCTAGCCCAGCAGAGTAGTAAAGAAATGCAGCCCTTGTTCTCCTTGCCAATCTTGGAGTCTTGTAAGAATTATATATTCCTACAAAGGATGTGCTGTTTCCTAAAATATCTGTCCAAGTGGACCATCTATTTTTAATCCAACAACCTAATGGCAAGCCTTTTATGGCTTTAATATCTAGAGCAATATCTTTTCTTTACAAATCTGAAATTCACTGCATAGTCTGGAAATGGTCTTGGGTAAAGATACTAAAATGGATCTTTATATTTCTAATATGAGTCTTAGAGTCATATTTTCTAAATGTAGTGTTAGAAGTAAGAGCATGAGCTGTGTCACATAGCTTATTAGATTTGTAGAATATTTGATCAGAAAACACAACAAAATCTATATTTTAACAAGATTTTTCAGTGATTGAACTGTACATCAAAGATTGGCAAGTACTGCATTAGAATGCAGCGAGCAAGTTGGTGCTTCAGGATTCAGTCATGAGAGGATAATTCTCTGTCCGGCAGCTCCTCCAACTTTAGATAAGGACAATGCACCCTTTCATCCAATAGATTTGTGTGTTTATACAAGGCATGGTGGATGAAGGTCACTTTCTAAAGCTTTTTGTACAATGAGTAATATAAAATAGACACAAAATTTGTAAGTTATAGAAATAAATAGGCAGAAAGAAGGGCATCTTTGCATGTTGTTAGTTCTTGGTGAAGAAGACATAAAATTCAAACTGTATAAAAGTATAAGGGCCAGCCAAACAGCTCAGAAGATTAATGCCCCTGTAAGCAGGTGCAGGGGCCGGGGGCTCAATCCCCAGGCCTGCTGTGCTGGTCCCACCCATGGGGCATGTTGAGATGGCAATTGAGACTGGGCATGGTGGTGCATTCTGTAATCCCAGCTCTTGGAAGGCTGTAAACAAGCAGATCACTATGAGTCCAATTTAGTAGTGAGACCCTGAACACTCTGTAGACTCTTCCCTAAAATACAAAAAAAAATTATTTTTTACCTATAAAGTATGCATGTTTAGAAATAAAATACCAGCAAGTCTTTTATTCCAGAGGAGAACTGCCCCTTAACTCCTCTAGCTTTTGATTGTTACTTGTAATCTTGTTTTATTTACTTATTTATTTTACAAATGCATTATTCAAGTCACACAGCCATTATCTTCCCGTAGGTGTTCGTGCTTTCTTCCTTCACTGCATTTTATCTCTGTATTCAACTTTAACTTTTAATAAATGTAAAAACTGGTTCAACTTTAAGGAGCACACTAAGCCTATCTAGTTACCATAAACCCTACTTTTAAATAAAGCCGCTTTCTTCTAACACATGTGGGTTACAAGCTCAACATACTTTCAAAGAGACCTAATTCCGTATGTAAGAGAAGTAATCAGTGGCCATCATGATTTGCATTAATCATAATTTAGGAATACTCAGTACTTTCACAATCCTTAATATAATAAATCCTATTTTAATTTGCAAATACCAATGAGCACACACTATTTATTTCAAGTGTCCTTGTGCTAATGATCAGTTTCCTATCATGGGGATGGATTGCTGGACCCCCAGCATTCACAACTTAGAGGGAGATTTACTTTGACTCATGATTTCAAGGATTCAGTCCTTACCTTCTTCATTGAAGGTAAAAGTGGTATGTAGATGGGGATGACAGAGGAAAGCTGGACAGAGGAAGCAGGACAGAGCAGGGAGGAGCCCCAGAATAACACTCCATTCAAGGTCATACCACCAATGACCCACCAAGAGATTTTTGCAGGACATTTTTAGATACACATCAAAATAACTCATCCAAGGCTCCAAACAGACTCACATCTATTTCCTATGCAAAGTGCCTTTGATCTAAGCCTTGACAAACTGCAACAGTCTAGCACTGTTGAAAAGACTAGGTCCAAAGACTTCTGAGGTTACACGCAAATTCAGTTCTGAGGCCCTGCACAAGTAAAAAAAAAGAAAATTAAATGCATCCAGCATATGATGATACAAGGTAAGCATTTCCATCCCAAAAGGGAAGAATGGATGTTAGAAAGGTATTGCAGGAAAGTGTGAGTAAAACACACTAAATCCTCCAGTTCCATGTCCAAATTTCATGGCAGGTTTGGTCAGCTGAGAGCCCTGATGGACGCAGTGCACCCTGCCCCAATGCTCTTGCCACCTGTAGGCCACCTAGCCTACATTTCCAATGGAATGCTTGTTCCCAGCTACAACTGCATGAGCCTGGCTTTTGCTGTTCCCGCTCCTGCAAGCATTTTGGTCTCCGAACTCTGACTATGGCTGCTCACCAGCCACTGCTCACAACGTCATGTGGCTCCTCATCCACCACATTCAAATGCTTTCAGGGTTTTCCCCCAGATAAGTTCCAAAAGGCTGTGAGCCACATGGTGAAGTACAGTCACAGACCATGGCCTCACCCTCTGTGCTGATTTTCTGTATTTTCAGTTTCTTTTCACGGGGACAAATTATCTAACACTCACAATGTGAGGGGAGAATTCATTTAACTTGTGCTCTTAAGAAATTAATGTATTTTTTGTCTCTGTAGCAGAAATGGTGCAGGGGATAGGAAGGTGAAAGGGAGTACCCCTATTTATGGCAGCTGAGAAACAGAGGAGAAGGGAGGAACTGGGGACACAAATACAGCCTCCCAGATCATACCTGCAGTGACCTTCCCAGCAGGCCCTCACTCCAAATACAAGACCTTTCTTTCTTTCTTTCTTTCTTTCTTTCTTTCTTTCTTTCTTTCTTTCTTTCTTTCTTTCATTTATTTAATGTGTGTGTGGTTTGTTTTGGTTTTGTTCTTTTTTTAATCATAACAAGGGCCAGGAGATAGCTCAGCAGACTAAGTGCCCACTTAGGCAAGCTTAGGGACTGGAGTTCAATTCCCAGCTCCACATGCTGCCCTGGACTCAGCCATGGGCACGCTGACCCAGAAACTGAGACCCGGGGTGGTGGTGTCCACCTGTAATCTGGGGAGACTAGAAACAGGAGGATCACTATGAGTCTGAGCTCTGGAGTGAGATCCTGTACCAAATACATAGACATAAATAAATAAATAAATAAATAAATAAATAAATAAATAAATCATAACAAATATAAAGGTGGAAATATGTGACTATGGAGTGAAACTGTCTATCAATTAAGCAACAATGTTTTTTGGGAGATTATGAAACTCACAGAAAAGATACACCAGTGAGCATGTCTCAAAAGTAGGAAATGACTAAGCTGCAGAGTTCAAAATGCCTTTGGACTCTGAGGTTATAGGCTTTTCCCACCCATTCCTTTAACACAGAAGCCCTTGCTGCTTCCCAGTTATTGGATCTAAGAGGTTGCTTTGTTTTTTTTTTTCTGCCACCCTATACAAAAAGCAATTTTTTCTGCTTTTAATTTTTTTAAATCATACAGTCCATTTTCTAGACATTTGTTAACCTCTAAGTACAATTTAGTTACCTGTTCATTTTTATCTATCTCTTCTTCATGAGAAGTGAAAACATCTACTTTTGCAATATTTCCTGTGTTGTTTAATATTGCATTCAACTTGATGATGCGTCTTCACTTAAGCACAAGGAAAACAGTGGATCTGTGTTCTAGTGCACAAGCATCTCAAATATGTGTAGTAATTAACAACATCTGCAATGTTGCCTTCCACAGTTACACTGTCCCGTGGTCAACTCTATTTGGCAATATTAGATAGAAAAGTTCAGAAATAAACAAATGATATATTTTAAGTAACTTTATTACAATATATTGTTATATTTTTAAAATTATTTTGGTTGTTAATCTCTGTTCTCTCTTATTTAACAAATTCATTTTTATTACATTTATATTTCATTTAAAAAACTTCAGGGCCAGCCAAATAGCTCAACGGATTAAAACACCTGCAAGTAGGCACAGGGGCTGGGGCTTTGATCCCCAGTCTTGCTGAGGGATGCCAAGACAGCAATTGAGACTGGGCATGGTGGTGCACCCTGTCATCCCAGCTCTTGGGAGGATATAAACAGGTGGATCACTGCAAGTCCAATCCAGTATTGATACCCTGAACACTCTGTAGACCCTTGCCAAAACAAAAAAAAAAAAAATCGTTCATATAGGATTGATACAGTCTGTAGTTTTAGACACCTGAAAAATAACTTGAAATATATCTCCTGAATTTAAGAATGGACTCTTGCATTGTACAAAATAATTATGAAGATTGTAGGCCAGTGAGATAGCTCAGCCAGCTAAGAACCTGATTAGGCAAGCTCAGGAGCAATGGTTCAATCCCTGGCACCAATGCCGTGCCAGCATGTCCCCTAAGCACACTGAGTCAGCCAACAAGCCTGGATGCGGCGGTGCATGCCTGTAATCCCAGTGCTGCAGAGGCTGAAAGCAGGAGGACCATTGGGAGTCTGATCTGCACAGTGTGACCCTGTACAAAATAACAATAATAACAATAATACATAAAAATGAAAAATACTTTATTTACCATAGCTGTTAGTAATTCTCCTTTGTTCATTCCATTCTTTCTTACCGAGGGGAGAAAAAAAATGTCCACTGATTTAAAAATACTGCAAAGTCACTCTTGCAGGAATGTAGAAATTTCATGAAGCTGTTATTTATACAGCCAATGAGCAAGAATTAAGGAGTGTTCTGTTCTTTCTTCCAAGTGTCAAACTCTAATTGAAATTGAGGGAACCCAGTTATAAAATTGCTAATTTTCTATTATGATGTTACTATTATTAAAGGAAACTAGAATATTTACATTGCTTCAGAAACATGGTTGGGATCTGCAAATATGTCAGATCAAAGGAAAATGAGGTTATAAAAAAGACCATTCACTATCAAAATTTTTCAAGGAAAAGTACAAAACTCAGACCAGTTTTTCATAAATTATTTTTGAAAACTCAATGGGACTGCTGTACCTGAGAAACAAATTGCAATGGGAAAAAAATGTGTGAAGAGTTCATCAAAGAAATGTGAAATCCAGAGCAGATACAGAAATCTGGGACAAGAAAAAAACAGGAAAAAATTAAAGTCACCAAAGAAAGTAAGTAAAATGGAAGAGATGCAGAGAGAACCATGCTTCAGACATGCTAGCAGCACTAATTTGCAATCCACAGCAACAGCAGAGAACACAAATTTCACTTGCAGATCGGCTCTGCTGAACAAGTGCCAGCATTGTCCATGGTATGCGCAGCTTGGGAAAGGTGGAGCCATACCAAACTGGAGTTTCACCAGCTGAGCC
>PVKA01014112.1:0-10695 GCA_004027165.1 Ctenomys sociabilis | reverse complement strand
GAAAACTTAATTGAGAAGCTCATAATAATAATATTATGAATTAAAACTAATGTGTTAGATTTCTAAAGAAATGAAACAGAATTTTAAGGAAAAAATAATATATTACATATATGGAGGTAGCTCCGTTAAATTACATTGTACTAATAAAATGAAGATAATAAAAACATCCATTTAGAAAAATGACATTGATAAATTTTTGTCACAGGGTTCTGTGACAAATAAATAGAGATATTAACAAGCATGTGCTTCTTAATCTGAAGACCAAATAGCTTTCAGATTGTACAGTTGTTATGCTTCAATATTAGCTATCGTCTAGGGAACCTCCAAGTGTTGTATTTCATTGCACTTTGCTTTTCAAGAATAGAAAACTACTACTGCAACAACAGAAGGAATGACATTAAAAGAACAGACTCTGTGGGAAGCAAACATGATGTAAATTTAGCCACAGAATAGACTGATGGCAGACAATACACTCTCCATGACACCGTGCTTTTTCATGTGGTCCAGGATGTCAGTAGAAACCACTCAAAAGGAGGCACAAGGTCGTGAGACCCCACCGCCACCTGCAACACTGAACCAGACAAAGTCAGACTTCACTGACAAATTTTTGGCCTTATGTGTAGCTAGACAAAACCTGTGAAGTTACCCAGAGAGAAACTGTTTCTTTCCATCAAAATCTGTAAGAGTTGCTGATTTCATTCCTTCTTTAATTGGGCTTGGTGTAGTAAAGATTTGGAAAGATTTTTGAGCAGTGCAGAGAGGACAGATGTAAATTTACAAAGGATACAATAAAATTTTAGCTATTGAATGTTAAAAGGTACCAAGCAGTTTGGCTGTGTGTTGTTTTTTCTGTAGCACAGCCCAGCTGAGGCTGAAGTAGTGATCCAAGAATGGGCAAGCGACATACTGGGGCACACAGTTCATCATGGGCAGTTCTTATATAGTATGGAGTCAATTATACTAGAATTTCAGGTGAGGTTAATAACATTTAAATAGGTATAGTCAGTTCCCATACAAGTGTTAGGTAAACTAATGAGATCTTAGTCCTGGCATAGGTTTCCAATGAAGACAAACATGCATTATAAAGCTGTACGCAAAATCCCTTATTATATGGGCCTTCTCTAATGTCTCTTATGTATTCAGTATTGAGATTATATACCTAAAAATATAACTAGAATTTATGTACTATTTATATGTGAGTGTCCATTTTTGCTAGCCATCAAACTCAGCCTCTTACAAGAAAGCCATGCTTGTGTGTCTCTTTGCAATGAAGGAATTAACTATAGATACAGGCTGAATTAAGTTAAAATGAAATGCCTTGCAATATGTTGATATTACCTGGTAGAGTGTTGTATCTGTCACTTCAAAGAAAATATCATATTTTTCAAATTACCTGCCAATACAAGATATGTAAATACATTAAAAATATATTTCGGATTTCACAATGCCATCATGATGGATTTAAATAATTTTGGGTATGTGCACCTTTATTCTAACCTCCTCATGGTAATCTGCAAATTGAAGGAAATGGCTTGTTTTCCAGGAAATGTATGTGCCATATTTTATGACAATTGTACCTTTGCAAAAGTATTACAGAGAAATTAGAGCTTCTGTATTACATTCCCTTGGCTCACAATTTCACTTATTATAGCATCCTGTATTAGTGAAATACATTTGTTAAAATTGAGAAATAAATATTGATACAATATTATTAATTATAGTTTACATTACAGTGGATTTTCTGCTTGGTGGTATCTATTAATTTTTGAGAAACGTATAATGTTTTACATTTAGCCTTACTACAATATACTGCCCTTAAAATACCATATATTGGGCCAGGGAGATAGCTCAGTAGAATAAGTGCTTGCTTGGCAACCATGAGGTTCTGCCTTTAATTCTCAGTACTGCAAAAACAAAACAAAAACATACATTTATCCTGTTTACCCCTTTCCAATCTCTGATCCGATAGAAAATATTAATTTTTGGCTGTCCATGCAGTTTGTCTTTTTTTTTCAGCACCTGGGATTGAACTCAGGGCATTGTGCTTGCTAGTCAAGCACTTATTTTACTGAGTTATCCCCCCAGCCCCCAGTTTGCCTTTTTCACATTTATCAATTCATAACACTTTCAATCTTGTTTGGAGTTTGTATTTGGACAGCACATTTTTTTCATCACTAAATGATATGTCAGTGTATGAATGTAGCACAATTTATTTATTATTATTAATGGAAGGGCATCTTACTTGCTTTCAAGTTTTTCCTTTTTTATTTTTTAAGGAAGGGTCTACGGTTTGTTCAGGGTCTCACTACTGGATCAGACCCATAGTGACCCACCTATTTACAGCCTTACAAGGGCTGGGATTACAGAAGCCCGCTACCATGCCCAATCTCAATTGCCATCTCACAGTGCCCTGTGGTCTGGGCCAGCATGGCAGGCCCCTGTGCCTGCTTGCAGGCGCTTTAATCCTTTAAGCTATTTGCTGGGCCTATCTTCTTTGTTTTTCTGCTACAGGGTTTCACTATGCAGTTTGGACTGTCTCGGATACTGTTTTCTCCTTGCTGGGACAAAATACCTGACACCCAAAATGAAGGAAGAAAAGGTTTATTCAGCTGACAGTCAGTGGAGGTTTCAGTCCATACTCAGCTGGCGCCAAGACAGAGTGGCACATGGCAGAGGGCAGCCTTTCATGGTGGCAAAGAGCAAGAGAGCAAAAAGGAGTGGAGCAACTCTGGCAGCTAGCCAGCCTCTCCGCCCTCCTTACATTGTAATGCAGATTACCTGGCCCAGAGCACCCACACCCATAATCCTAACATTGGATGAAGAATCAATCACAAACTCCAGAGGCCACCACATGAGTATAAGAGCATTTGTGGGGACAACTCAACATAACCCGTAACAGGCGTATAGTGATCCTCTTGTCTCAGCCTCCCCTGTACTAGGATTACAGGCTTGTGCCACCACACCTGGTTGTACGGCTGGCATGGCATGCATTGCCAGGAAAGGACTCAAGACTTTGTGCTTGCCAGGCAGGTCCTTATCTCCCCAGCCAGCTTCCAATTTTAATACTTATTAATAAAATAATTACCAATATAAACTGTGGAGGTTTATGTCTAAATGTTTCTCTGCACTTTTAAAAAAATATTTAGCAGCATGTCTGCTGTGTCCTGTGGTAAAAACTGTTTAGACTGTTGCTCTCATCGGTCATGAGAATTACTGTGACTCCACATCCCCCCAGCATAGCCATTCTGACAGAGACATGGTGGCCCAGATTGTCTTGTTGCTTCCTGATTCTCAGACTCCTTTGGTTTAAAGTAATTTCACTGGTTTACATATTAAGTAGTGATCATACAAAATACCATCTTTGACTTGTAGATCTTACCTGAATATTGCTGTGGTGGTGAAAAACATCTCTGAACATCTGAGCATATGCTGTTGCCTTTAGCTCATGTTTTTTTTTTTTTTTTTTCTTTTTTTCTTATTTTTAGCAGAACTGGGAATTGAACTCAGGCCCTTGCACTTGCCAGGGAAGAGCTTATTCTACTTAGCCATCTCCCTGGTCCCCTGTATGGTCATTTCAAAGGGAATGAAAGAGGCTTTCTGCATTTTCAGCAGGTATATGATCCTGTTGCCTCCTTGCATTTTAGGCTGTCAGAGAGAAAAACAAAAATCCTTCAAATGATTCAACATTCTCAGTCAGCAGCATTTCTAGTTACCTCAGCTGAGAAGATGTAACGCATTGGTGCAGGCCACGGGAGAATGTTGGTGAGGCCGCCCATTCACCTATGGCTGCCTCCTTTGCGACCAGTGCTTTCATTGCTACACTTTATAATGATATATTGTTGTTACTCTATTTATTTTCATCTAGAGCTATTCTCTTGTGGTACTGCCAGCCAAAATAAAGTTATTATAACCAATCCTGAAGCAAAGTGTATTGGTCTGGGAGGGTTTTGTTGACTATCATGGTTGAATTTTTAAAAAATTAAATCAATGGCCTTAGGAGTACAAACAACACAAAGAAATACACACAAAAGGATGCAATGACACCTTCTCAAAGATGTAAAATGTGTGTGTATGTGTGTGTTAAATGTGTTCTGCTTTGTCATTATATCACATGCCACTCAAACCTACTTTCTCCATCTCTGCAAAGCAGCTTATTGAAAATAATCAATTTTTAAATCAATACCTATAATTAGTTTTGATTCACAGGATACTATTTCTCATGCCTGAAAGATGTTCTCTTACTTTGCTAGAAAAGCAAAGCTCACATTTCAGGGATGAAAATCATCATTTTCTTTTTCTTTTGTCATAATTTACTACTCTTCATACTTGAAATAATGTGCCCATTTCAATCAAATCTTCTGGTGACAACTGATAAGATGCCATTCAAAGTTTTCAACATAAGACATTCTTAAGAAAGAAGAAAAGTCTTAAGTTTATGTTTACAGATCTTTGCTTGATTAAACTTTGGAATAAACATCTCTAAGTACTCAATAAAGTTAAAAAGGGTGCAGTAGATAAGGGAGATAATTATTGCCAAAATTCATGATAGAAATTATTTGA
Source organism: Ctenomys sociabilis (assembly GCA_004027165.1). Taxonomy (NCBI): domain Eukaryota; kingdom Metazoa; phylum Chordata; class Mammalia; order Rodentia; family Ctenomyidae; genus Ctenomys; species Ctenomys sociabilis. The sequence continues at coordinate 6,135 of PVKA01014112.1, read as the reverse complement.
ACTCTGGAGTCTGCCAGTTAGCTCAATTGTTTAAGTGCCTGCTCATGCAAATGCAGTCAGGCACAGGATGCCTTTATTCGAACCCCACCTCCATCTGCCTTACCAGACCCTCCCTTATGGCAACCTGAAAAAAAAATCCTTCTCAACTTTTAAGGGCTGGCCAAATAGCTCAGTGGATTAAAGTACCTGCAAGCAGGTGCAAGGGCCAGTACTTTGATCCCCAGGCCTGCCTTACCAGCCCCCTTCTCAGTACACACTGAGAGGGCAATTGAGACTGGGCGTGGTGTGCACGCCTGTAATCCTAGCTTTTAGGAGGCTATGAACAGGAGGATAACTACAAGTTCAATTTAGTAGTGAGACCCTTAACACCCTTTAGGCCCTCCCCTAAAATACAAGAGAGAAAGAAGAAAGAAAGAAGGAAGGAAGGAAGGAAGGAAGGAAGGAAGGAAGGAAGGAAGGAAGGAAGGAAGATTGAAAATACTATTTGGGTTCTGAATAACAAAGATAAATCAACCAACTGAAATTTAATAATCAAAAGAACTGAAATGAATATATCCATTGTGACTCACATAGAAGTTGTTGGCTGTTCTTTTACATAGGCTTATTCCAATATGTTTCTATACATATCATTTTAACTTTTAATAGTATGTAACTCAAAGCCTTCGATATGAAAACTATATGAAATATTTTCCCAAAACACTAAATACTGTACGTTCATTGGAAAATACTTTCCTTCAGAACTATACAATGCTCACCAGCAATTTATTTTCAGGGGAAAGAAAAAGGAGATTTATGTATATGTATTAGAAGGGATTGCAAAGTCTAGCTTCCTGGGAATGGAAAGATTTATTTTGAATATTAGTGGAAAAAAAAGCTTACTGTAAGACAAATTCCTACACCAGCAAGTACAGGAGATTATTTGGCTTACAGTTCATGTAATTCAGTCCACAGTGGGTGGACTCCAAGCCAAGAGTGGAAAAGCGCAGTGGAGCACAACTTCTAAGTTCACAGTGTCTGAGAGCTGAGCAGTGAAGAAGTTCAAGAAGAGGGAACAGTGACTGTGAAGCATCCCTGAGGTTGTGCTGCTGGGACCATTCAGCCACTCCCAGGCACGTTCTCTATCGCTCTACCACACATTTATAATACAAGGACTTTGACACATCAGGATTAATTATCAAATTAAGTCAATTAGGGCCTCTCTAGTTAAAACAGTTTAAAATGTTCTGAGTTTCACAAAGCTATAAAGTTTATGTCATAAACATGTTTATGAGATTAATCAGAATAAGGAATGCAAAACCCATTACATATAGCGTTGAGAGAGTCCAGGAAAGGAGATCAATAGTTTGGTGAAAGTCTCTCAACTAGAATGGTGGAAAAAGAAATTTAATATGAAAGACTGAATCAATCTTGAGCGAACAGAATTTCTAAGAGAAGAGATCCACAGAAAAAGTAAATATACCATTCATATGCAATGAGAGTAAAACAAATAAAAATAACTGAGTGCCTCCTAGATGTCACAAATTGCTCATAATGAGCAGCATTTGCTATTTCAAACATCTTCCTACTTCAGAAAATTATAATAAATGAAAGACAGAGCAATGGGCAAAAAAGAATAAGTTATATAATGTATAGGTAGAAATTCCCTATCATGAATGTGATCGTTTTGTGTACCTAAAACACACCAATATACTCAGTTAAAAAAATACAATCCAGAGGTGATTTTTCTAAAAAAATAAAAAACACCAAAAAAGGAAATTAGTAACAAAACAAATGAACCAGTCATAGTATTTCTGCAATTGACAGGGAGTATAGATTTTTTTTTTCTTTTTTGTATTTTAGTATCGGGTCTAGACAGTATACAGGGTCTCCCTGTGTAGATTGAACTCGTGGTGATCTGCCTGTGCTCAGCCTCCCAAAAGCTGGGATTACAGGCATGTGCCACCATGCCCAGTGTCTTTGCCATCTTGTGTCCCAGGTAGCATGGCTGGCACAGCATGTTGGGATCGAACCTGACTGTTGTATTTGCCTAGGCAGGTGTTTTAATCTGCTGAGCTATTTGGCCAGCCCTAGATTTTAATATCAAGAATAAATTATGTCCTATTTCTTAACTTCTTTTTCTTCTGATTTTTAAATTGGAGATCCATGCTGGTAAAAGTCTAACTAATGTCTTATAAACTTAATTTTACAAATTTTTATAATTTAATCCATTTTATTCATTGGAAAAGGTGATACAAAATTTAAGACTATAAACCCTTTGAAAAAAATTCACTCAGCATATTTTCTGGTTTTTAGTTTAAGTTTATATTATTGGGAGAACTATATGAACATTTCATTTTTTGATGACTTTTGTAATTTAAAGCCTATTTTTAACAAGAATACAAAGAAGCTGTTTTTAGTTTTAGACAGCCATAAATACTTGATATAACAAAAGCTGTTCCTTTTGTACACAAAATGTTTTAAATGTATTTTCCATTTATGTCTTTTTCTATGTAAAAACCTTTTACTCCGTGCTGCACTGCAAAACTGCATTGTCCAGCATCCTTTTGAACTGCAGTTTTCTTTCAACAAATGCAGTCTCACAATTAAATAAGAAAATGCATGGCTGAGTGAGGATTCGTGTCTTTTCTGTCTAGGCTAATTATGTACTTATTTGAGTTTTCTGGGTGAAATCAGCCAATTTCATTGGCTGCAGCAATGAGAGCGTGGAGAGTTTAAAAAAAAAGCTATATATATATTTGTTGGTAATATAAACAAAATTGTGATGCACTGTTTGATGATCATTTTCATCATAGATGACCTCTGATTAGTGATGCACCAGTAAGTTGAAAACTCCATTAAATATAGCTGCTGATATTGAAATAAATTAATGACAACTCCAGATTCAATCTCAAATTTTATGACGGTACCCTTAACAAATCATTAAGCCAAAATGAAATTTGATGTTAAAAATATATAAAAATGTAATTAAATATAGTATGAGGAAAATGCAATGCAATAGTTTAGAAAGTTTGTGTCATTGCCTTGTTCTCACAAAGTCCTCACTAAAGAGACTGTGTCAAAAATAGAGGGAAAACGATTTGTTTATTGTTAAAATGAAAGATCAAATTGAACACAGTTCCCATGTACATCATACAGTCTTCATGTATATATGCACCCTAGAATAACTATTCCAATCTAATTAACATATGAATTACCTTATGTAATGATCATTCTTCTGATGAAAACATATCAACTGTTAGCATTTTTGAGATGACAATATATTAAATATAGTAACTATATTGCAAACATATATTTTGAAGATATTAGTTCCATCTCACTGAAATTTGGGAAACTTGACCAACAATTTTCAGCTCTCTTTTGCACCAACTGTCCCAGCCCTGAAAATCAGCAAGTACTCTAGTTTGGTAAGAGCACCATTTTGATCACCATATGAATAAGATCATGTGGTACTTGTCTATATGGGCGTTTATTGTCTTCACTCTATGTAGTACTTTCAGGTTAACAATTTTTTACAAATGAGGAAATTGTTTTCATTTCTTATGGTTCAATAATTCTTTTCTATGGCTGAATTATTCTTTTGTATGTAAAGTGTGGTCAAACAATACAGTGTTTATTCAAAAATTATAGAAAGACGTATTGCTATTAATCTCCTTTGCTTTCTCTGCACTTGAGGCCCATGTACCCTTTCATTCTTGACACTTTCTGATACAGTTCTAGAAGTCCTGTTTCATTAGTGTCTGCCGCAGTGTCCTGAATCCATTCAGAATGTTTACCTTTCGTGGTCATTTTGATTTTGAGAAAGAGACAGAGGTCACCTCATGCCAGGTCTGGTAGAAAGGTCAATGAGGGCACTTGATGGCTTCATTAGTCCAGCCTGCCTCTCTGTTGGGTGGAATTTAGCAGTAGCATTCACTGTAATTTTTATTATAGCTCATAAAGACACTGAAAAAAACTTCCAAAATGCTTTTAGAAAATATGATTGGAGGCACAGGGAATACTTTAAGGCTGATTCATGGCAATACATCTTTGTAACACATATTCTTAAACATTCATATCAGATTTTGAGGACCTCTTGTGCTTATCACAGAGATGCTGTATCCCTCCATGCTATGTTTCTTAGGCTATGAAGAGGCGGTGTGTTGAAGCTAATAATGCAAACCTATCTTTCACCCCTGTCCATGCTTTTCTTGTTATTATGTTCCAGTCAGCTACCTTGATTAGTCCCTTCCTTACTTTAGCTTTATTGAAGCATTTTCATGCAGATAATGATGGTTTTTAAAAATGTGTACTTCTCTACAGGAACAATCATTTTCCCATCGTATTTTCTCCTTCAGTAATCAGAAAGTTCCAATATACATGTATTTGTAAGCTAATGAAATACTAATTGTCCCTGTGGGTATTCACATGCTTGTGATAGTTTTACAGTTTAAAATTAATAATTGTGCAATTTTTATTCTAAATAATATTTGTGAAAATTCTTGCTTTAAAGTATGTATGATGCTCTTTAAAAATGACACATAATTTAGTTACTTATTGCTGCATAGCAGGTTACAGAAAACTTAATGGTTGGAACACTCACTTATATTATTTTGCTTTCCTGATATTTTGATTTAATGTTTTGAATTGGAGTCTTGGTTTAGGATCCCAAGAGTCTTCAAACAGCAATAAAGGGTACTGTTGATTTCTGTTCACATCACTTATCTAGGGGTATGGCAGCAAAAGAAATTCCTTTTGAGCTCATTACATTCTTGATTCAACAATTTGACCTAGAAAGTGGAAAAAAGAAAAGCTAAGTATAGTGAGCTTTAAACAGACAATAAAAGTGAAAGCCATTGACGTGTCATAAAGTGCAGTGTGAAGATTTGATGAAATAAACTAGAAACAGAGAACATAGAATACAGAAGCACTAAGCTTTTTAGCAGGAAAAGAATTTAAAATTATATAAGATGCACTGAAACCATCATCAGTATGTTTGAGTGTAACAAGTGTCAGAACATTGGATCATATGCAATTACTCTGAGAATGTCAGGATACAGAATGTCATGAAATATACGTTTCAGTTTAACAGTTTATCCAGACAAAGTTGTTTCCTCTTTCAAGTTATGAACATCACTTACATCTAGCTCTTAAGGATGTCCATGCAGTCATCTAAAATTTATTTGAGATTCATCAATTGTAACTTTTTGCAACTCAATTATTTTAATTATTCTCCTTTTTTATTAATTTTATTGAGAAACAAACAACAGTGAGAAAGTTTCAAAACTGATTGGTAGGACAAGTTCAATGATTAAAACATTGCATATTGTTGTCTTCTTAGTGATTATTCATAGTACAAGATGCAGGTATGATATCTTGCCCAAACATTATTAGTACAAACCTTGTTTCTTACTGAATTAAGAGAAAATAGCTGTATATCTATCTTAACTATTTTGTGTATACAGATACAAAATGGTCCGTCATTGTGTCCCCTGTTTTTGTTTAGTTTTGTCACAGATGGGTATTCCAGTGCTATTTAAATATTGTGGGTACAATAATTCAGCACAATAATTCAATATAGTCCAGTACTCCATAATAGTAGTGGGTTGTCCATAGGATTGGCAATGTCAGAAGTCATTGACTTGAGCCTTTCACAGATCAGTATATTAATGTGGCTTTACATTTTATATCTCATTTTTATACTTTTATGCTCGATCGGTAAGCAAAAGGTAAAGCAAGAACTATATAACAAGAAATACACCTTTTGTATCTGACAAGGTCAGTCAGATCCTCTCAGGATTTAGCCTGAAACCCTGTACTGCAGTTTGTAGATCCTTTGTCAGTGTTAGCCATGTGGATGAGTCATGGCCATTGCTTGACCAATTAGCTCTCTGTGAAATCTGAGAGAATGTTTTCTCTCCTTGTGACTCTCCTTAGGCACACTCTACATCATCAATCACTTTCCACTGTCACCCCATAATTTCCTTGATCAGAAAATTTGGGACACCATTGAGTTACAGGATGTTAATGTATAGGTTCTCCCCCAAGTCCTCATTGACCTTGAAAGGCTAGGGCAAAAATGTTGGCTATTCTTGTAGTTTCTCAATTTTTCTAATTTTTGGTCTGGAAACTTAATTTGTTAACCTTCAAGAAGAGAAG
>PVKA01014111.1:0-53248 GCA_004027165.1 Ctenomys sociabilis | reverse complement strand
AGCTTCCACTGAGTGGGGTTCAGTGTGGTTTCCACCTCAATGAAGGGGTGGCAAGCCATTGCTCAAGAAGGATCTGATGATAGTGAAGGCAGGCTGAAGTTCTGCAACACTCTTTCAGTAGTGGGTGAACACAGTGTGTGGCTAACCAAAGCTCCTGCAGATCCTTGTGATAGTCTCCCCAGGTGCCTCACTTCAGGTCCCCTCAGCGGTCTTCTGGATGTGGTGGCTGGAGTTCATCCAAACTCTGGGAGGAGGTGGAAGAAAGGCCCACCAGGTCCCCTTCTCAGTCTTCTGGGTGCAGATGGGCAGCCTGGGCTGACTAGCCACATTTTGCCTGCTGAACTCTGTGTAATTTTTAAAGACAATATCAGAAAAAAAAAAAATCAGAAAACCAAAACCTTGCTACAAAGATTGATTCTAGACTTAACATTTTAATGTCTTAGGGGATATAGCACCTGCCTGGCAAACACAAGGAAGGTCCTGAATTCAATCTCTGGCATGAGACTGAGTGAGTGAGTAAGTGAGAGAGAGAGAGAGAATATTTTCACAAAGAGCAGTATCATAGGTTCCTAGATAGATGAGGTAGCTTAAGGAAGGAATGAAATCTTCTTTCTGCATTATTTAAGATGAATAGGACAAGATATATATATTTTTAAAACCAGCTAAAATAAAACAGTGGCTAAAATATGTCTACTTTCATTATTTTTTTTCCAAATCCACTTTTATATTAATGGCAATCCTTTCCTTCTGTACTATGTCCAAAGTAAGTATATTTTCTACATACCGAAGACTAAAATTCACTAGGGATGAGAGACATGGCTCTGGCTGCAGTAAGGGGATACTTGTGCAGAGTTCCTCTCCTTCAGACAATGGGTGAAACTGCTTTACCCAGAAGCTGGAGATGGTGGACAACTTACAGGAGATTCTGCAAGAAATGTCTTGGCAATCAGTCACAAACATGCCTAAGCCTCTCTTTGCCTGTGTTCCTTCCATGGCAGGGCTGAAACAACAGAAAGCATTTGTTTTTCCAACCTCCTTTGCTACTGAGACAAAGGGAAAGCCAGCTGGTGAGGCTTCGAGGACTGTTCATGGTTCTTATATAAGGAAAGTGCTGTCCAAGGAAAGCTATTTTGCTGCAGGCTCAAACACCTGGAGCCACCCACCTCTGGGCCTTTGCTAGATAGATAAACAACTTACAATTTCAGTCCTTGTTGGCTAGGTTTTCAGTTGCCTGTATCTGAGAGAATGCTTAAAAACCTGATCCCAGACTTTCCTGAATGAAGGATCACCAGGTCTCCTGTTACTCTGGTTCTCCACATATTCACATGGTTCTCCCAATTAAAAAAAAATAAGTATATCTTCAGATAAACCATATAAATATTTAAGAGTAAATCCAAGTCATAAAATTGTGTAGTCATTTCCACAAAGTTTCATTGTCACTGCTTAGGAAATACATTTAAACAGCCTTATGCTGTTAACCCCAAATCATCATTCAATTGAGAATGCTAGCAAAGTACACAGTCAGGCACTTTCAGGGCATGTGTATGGTGTTTTACCCTACAGGGGGATGGAGGTGACCAGAGCCTGGCAACAGCATTCAGCTCTGTAGCACTGGGAGAGGCCCGTCTGCTGAACCTAACTTTGTACTACGTCTCTCTGCTCCTCTTACCCCATGAGAGAAAGGGGGCTCTTTGGGTATAAAATGGCACTAGGCCATCCACCTAAGTATCTCTACTAAATTGGAATAAACATCTGGAACCTATTTCTTTCTAGGCCCAATAATTATTTTGATATCATCTATTCTAGTACCTTCACAATAAAGACATTAAATTGAGACCCAGACTTACTCTGGGGTGACTCATTAAGATCACCATGTACTTGGAGACAGCAGAGAGAGTAAGAGACTACATGCAGCCTCTTGGTTTCTGCCAGGTGCCTCATCTTCTGAGCTTTTCCTTCTAAAGGACAAGGACCAGCACAATCTCTTCTTTTATGTTTCTCCTTCTAAAATACTTAATCCAGAGCTGTCATCAGTGTATCTAATAAATATCTAATAAGGTTTTACTGAATGAATGAATGAATGAATGAATGAATGAATGAATGGCTGTAGGATAAAGAGAGGAGAATTTATTTCCTACTGCCGAAGTCAGATTTCCTATTTCAAGTATGTTTAGAAATGTTTTAATCTCAAGTTATCTTACTGAAATGAAACTTTCTGCTGCTGTACTAGGGGCCATGGATATCAGAGGCACTTAATTAACACTTGCTGAGTTGAGTTGAATGAAATTAAGACTTCATAAGATCAAACATATCACAGTACTACCTGTATTTGGACATATATCTACTTTGCAACTACATTAACAGAACACTGAAAATTAAGTTTTATAAAAAATGTTATTAATGAGAAAAGATAAAGATTCCCATATTTCTCAGAAACATGTAGGAAAATGCTTCTAAGATAATGAGCACATGACCTATTAGACTAATTCAATACATTTTATCAAACATTTTCTGTCTATTCCTGTATGGTTAGACATTGTAGGACAATGTATGTTAGACATCGTAGGCAAAACAGATACATCTTCATGTTCTGAAAATACTTACAATGTATAAATAATCAATAAAGAGTGTCTCCATCTCATGATGGTTATATTATAAGGTGCACACAGGGCCATAAATATGTCCACACATACGCACACACGCATGAGTTCTCAGGATAGGGTAATTCATCGATTCAACATGAAGTTGGCCATCTTAAGCTCAGTGGTTCTTTGTCCATCTGCCCTTGAACTGTCATAGTGCTTGTCATTGTCACACATCCAGGTGATCATGACTTGACAGAAGTTCTGCACAAACAGACACAGCACTATGCCTTGACCCTACTGATCACTGACAAGTAGTTGGTGGAAGGGACAGTAAATTAGGAAAGGCTTCCCCAAGAAAGTGATTGCTGAGATGAAAAGGGATTGCTGAGGACAAGTAGGAGATACACTCGGGTGAAGGCAAAAATGAACACTGAACTCACAGGAAGAAGAGAAGGGAAGTATCATTCCTCTGGAATTAAAGCAGGTAGAAGATCTGAGAGCAGCAGAAAAAGGGGAGACTGGGACAAGGCCAGGCTAGAGACACAGGCAGGGTCCTCAGAAGTTAATGATAGGGTTCTTATCAGAAAAGAAGTAGATAACCATTGAATTATTTTATTTTATTTTATTATTTATGTATTTTTGTCTATTTATTGTGACAAGATTTCACTGCACATCTCAGGCTGATCTGGAACTCAAGGTCATTCTCCTGAGTCAGCCTCCCATGTGCTGGGATTACAGGCATACACTACCACGTCTGGTTCTAATGAAAAATGTTAACTGAAAGGTTTTTTGTATGTATTTTAGTGATTGCTTTATTAGTCAAGGCTGAGATTATTTAAATAATTACTTTGCCACCCAATAACAGAGTGCAATGCTAGTGGTAGACTGCAGGTTGTTCTTACAATTGTAGCACTGGCATTTTCCTTCCTCCTCCTGGATTTGATGGTTGGGAAAAAATCCACAGGTCCCACTTGCTGCTCAGCATCAACAAACACTTGAGGAGCACCGACAGGAACCTGGTTGCTGATCCGGGCTAGATAAATCTAATGCTGTGTTTGTGTCTGGATAAATTTAAAATATGCTGGCTCACGGTATCAGCACTTTATCAGATGAATAAATGGAAAGTTATTCTGGGCTGAGAGGGTAAAGAGATCAGAAAGCCTCCTATGCACACATTCTGTAACTACAGATCAGAAGCCAGAAGAGGCGCACTAACCATGAATAATGAAATCACACATCCAAAGTGCTGGATATAGCAGACATTCTGATTATTTCTTTTCAAAAGGAAAAAAAAAGTCAAGGCTTTTGCCTGGTCCTGAATGCTTTGAAGATAAGTGCTCTGATAGAAGAGCAAGATAGTTATGAGACTGAGTGCAGAATGGTAGGCTTTCATAATTTAGCTCACTTAAATAGCATACTTCACATTACCCCCAACAAGGAAGCTCAGAGGGGCCTTCAGAGCATTAGAGGGAAACTCTAATCTCAAATGATTTGGTTGTTCCATGGTATCAGGTGGTCAGGCACTGAGCTGAACTTACCTGAGGACTGTATTTTGAACTGAAAAGTTAAGGTTATATCCTAAGCAAGAATATTCCAAATGTGGGGCAGTTGTCAGAAAAAAGTAGCACCCCCTTGCTGTAACAGTTTCATGAAGAAAGCACCCAGGAGACAGAAAAGTCATGGGAACAAAAAAAGCTATTTAATGTTGTTTTAAGACCAATATGCTGACCTCAAGTCAAGACCTCCAAGTTGTTGGTAGCACCCTGAACTTTGCTTTTAGGCTATATACTTTTTAGGCTTCCATAATAACTGTATCATCTCATTACTTTATTTTTCAGGAATTGTTCAAGAATGTCACGGAATTGCCACAGATTTACATTTCCCAGATACTGTCGATCATGTGTATATTATAGGGCAGTGTGGTTTAATGATTGCCCTATTCTCCAAGTTGTTCTATTTGTTTCTGTTTTATGATGCTGGTTTTTTCTAAGTAAGTTCATAGTTAGCTAAAAGGGAGGGGCTGAAGGAATGAGTTTAACTTAAGTGGCCCCTCCTTAAAATAGTCCCTTTTTCAAATCAGTATCAGGGGCACAGCTGTACCCCAGGCAAGTATGTCTCTCAGTACTCACTCCCCAACTCTTTCAGCCTGAGCCCCACATTCTGCCTTATTTTTTCCTTCCTCTATCTCTCTTTTCACTTCTCAACTCACAGGTTCCCTTTACTCACCAGAGTGTTGCCTGCTTTTATTCCTCTTCACCAGTGGTGTTGAACCTACGGCACACATACCACCATAAGATACAAGGGCCTCTCTGTCAGCGCAAGAGCCAAGTCACCCCAGTAAGTGAGCATTGCATGGCAATTGTGTTTTTCTTAGCTAAAATCTCAGTTTTCAGGTTTAATTTCAGGTTGTCACTTTGCAATAGATAAGTGGGTTTAGGATTGCAGTCATCTCCAAAAAGGTTCATTATCAGTGCTCTTCACCATATTATTGGGTAGACTAGCCTCCCTCTGATTCATGTCTACTTACAACTTCCAAAGGTAGGGTCTTAGCAGAAGGGATTAGTTCAGATAAGGCCAGATTGGATCAGAATAGGCCCTAAATCATAGAGGACTATTGTTCCTATCAGAAAAGGAAAGAACACACAGGGAGGGACAGACAGACAGACACAGAGAAAAAGGCCATGGGATTGTGGAGCAGAGATTGGAACATTCTGGACTTTTACCTTCTTAAATTGTAAGACAATAGATTTCTGTTGTTTTATGCCATTTGGGTTATGGAGATTGGCTCTCATAGGCCTAGGAGTCTAAACACATCCATCTTATAAGAGAAGGTTATCCAATACCTGTGGTTGCAATCCCAGCTATAGTTTTGTGATATCCAGTCCTTAGGTCCTAGCCTGAACGCTTGCTTGAGCTCCTAATGTCCCCAAGCACCTCCCAATACAACAGAACAGAAGATCTTGGTGCTACTATCTTCAACTGTGAATCTCTCTCTCACATACCTGCTTTTCCCTTAGTATTTTTTCTGGCTGAATCACCTCCACAAACACCTAGCTCCAGTCACCAATCTTGATGCAATACCTGATTATCTCTCCTCCTTTACACTTATCCTCCTTTACACCTTACAATCCTCTATCACAAACATCCCTCTGAAGAGAGTGGGGGTAAAGAGGACGTGTGTGCAGCTCAGAGATCTCCATGACTCAGCTCTTTGTGTCAGCAGCACATGTCAGGTACGGTGGTGCAGCCAGGAGCCAGTGCTGGTGTTATGCTTTGTTTCCAGTTGTCCTCTTCAAAGCCTCATGCAGTCATTGGGGTGGGCTCCTAGAGTCTGTGATCTCGTGATCCGATGCTGGATGATGGGTGTGAGTGCTACACCTGCCCTGGCATGGATACCCTGAATACAATATAAGGAGAGGAGAGAGGCTTGATAGCCATGGCAGCCACTGCCCTTCCCTTTGCTCTTTGCTGTCTTCTGCCACCATGAACTGCTGCCCTAAGCCATGTGCCTCTCTGCCTTGGAGCCTGCTGATTATGGACTGAAACCTCCACAAACTGTGAGCTAAATAAACCTTTCCTTCCTTAACTTGGGGTGCTGAGTCTTTTGTCCCAGCTACAAGGAAAAAATAACTAAGACAGAATTTGGAACCAAGAAGTGGGGTCATTGTTATGGATATACCTAACCGTGTGGAGTACAAGCCTTTGGGAATGGCTTATAGGAATAGATTGGAAGGATTTTGAGATGTCACCTGAAAAAGAAGTGCTGGAATGCTTTCAGCTGTTCTGTATAGAAGATTCTGGTGGGAACTCAGAAGACCAGAATGCTGATAGAAATCCTGCCTGCAAAGACCTGGCTGAGGAGGTTTCTGCTAAAAAAAAAAATGAGTGCACCAGGTGTTGGACTCCAGATGATGTATGTTATGGCTTGGCAGAAAGTTTGTCTGCATTTTGTTCATGTCCCGAGACTTTACCTGAGACTGAGATTAAGGGAACTGGACTGGTTCATCTGGCATAAGAAAGTTCAAGGCAGTAAATGTTGAGGTGGTGGGTGGCTATCGTTGGGGGCTTTTAGTGAGATTTATGTTAAGAGTCAAGAGCAAAGAACCCAGTAGGATGATTTAAAATGTTGTAAATTTGGCCTGAAAGAAAGCTGCAATAAAGCTGTGGACTGCAAAGATAGAGCTGAGAGAATCTCAATTGCTGAGGAGTAATAACATAGAAAAGATAGCCTGAGAGAATGACATGAAGCAGGACTCCACTCTTTGCAGCCTCAGAACTACAAAAATAAAATTTTGCTTTGAGAAAAAAGCTGCAGAGTGCTATATATATTAGAATGGAAGCAGCAGCCCTGCCAGGTTCCAGAATGGCAGTGGCATACAAAACTTCTTCCTCAGAATCAGGGTCACAGTGATCAGCCAGCCAGGCACTCAACCCCTACAGCCAAGAGAGAAGAAAGCCTGGCCATTACTTCAGCTGGCTGAAGACCTTGGCAGCATCCACATGGCACTGTTTTTAGATACATGCAGAATGCAAGAGTGCTGAGATTAAGAAGGCTTCTATCTAGATTTTAAAAGGCCTTGGAGGGCAGGCAATGTGCCCCTGAGAGGGAAGTATGTAAAGCTGTGAGTGAGGAACCTACTCAGTGGAAACCCCACCAGTTTGCAAAAGCCAAGAATGTGGATCATCTAAGGAAAGCTGCAAGGAGGAAGCAAAGCAGGCCTAAGAGAAAAGATATGGGGAATACAGCCACCAAAAGTGCCATAGAGGTGGAGCCACATGGAGCTCGCAGTTTGTCACAGGTTGCTTTGGATGTTCCACATGGAACTAAAGGACTTAATGTTTGCCTTTCTAGATTTTGGACTTGCTTTGATCTGGAAAGGTAATGTTGTTCTTGTGCCATTGAATGTATTTAACTTTTCATTTGTAGAGAAACTTACAGCTAAGAGTTTTTGCCTTAGATCTTCCAGGAGATTTGGGAATTGGAATTTTCAGCGATGCTCATATTGTTAAGATTTTGACAACTCTTAGAGATGGACTAAAATGACTTTTTCATAAAGGGAGGCTTTGGGGAACCAGAGGTAGAATGTTATGGTTTGTGTCTGGTTGTCTCCTCCAAAGCCTCATGCAGTCACTGGGGCAGGCTTATAGAATTTGTGATTAATTCATGACCCAGCTGCCACAGCTGCTGCTCCCTCCCTTTACTCTTTGCTGTCTTCGACCACCAGCCTCTGACTATAAAACAAGGTTATATTTTGCTTTCCTAATCCACATTGTTGTGGCAGGAGACTGCCTCTGCTTGCCTGTAGGATACAAGTCTTCCTCAAACTGCCGTTGTGTTATTTTCTGTACTTCCTAGAGTAATGTCTTCTCCCTACCCACAAATCAAACTGCCATCAGAGTGCATATTAGCCAGTTCTCTTTTGGCCACATACATCAGAAGGCATCAAAAACTCACCTATGAAAAAAAGAAGAATTGGCTCCATTGTTTTGAAAGATGCTGAGAATTTTCACATAAATGAAGTAGTGATGGAGTGGATCCTGGTTATAAGGACCATACTGTGTTGAATGGCTCTACAGCACATCTTCTCTTCCTCCTCACTTATGCTTGTTTTTTTTTTTTTCTGCTTTAAATTCTGACTTCATTTGCTCTTCTTGTCCACATAAAGCACAACATGGCAGCCTTTGCTTAGCAAGCCCAATGGAAAGTGCTTTTCTCTCCAAGTATCCCGAGTTTAACCCAAGGACAAACTTTGATTAACTTGATATGGATCTCACAGCCCTGTATTGATAACCATGCCCAGGAAGATGGGTACATGATTAACTTAGCCTGGGTCAAGCGCACATGTCTGAGGCTAGAAGGCAAGGTCTGCACTAGGACGGGGGCATGAAGGTGGGAAACCAGCGTACACCATAGTGCATCACCTCTTCCTTTCCTGCTCCTTTTCTTCTGTATCTACATTCACTGCCTTCAAAGCCACACAGGAAAGATTAGAGACCCAGAGCATGTGTAGCATTGTTTGAGCCAGTAACTAGAACATAACAAGAATAAAAGGGTGCTCTTTCATGTGAAGATGTCTGCTTTGACCCCAAGGACCCCCAGTGAGACTAGCAGATATAGCAAAAGAATGCAGGTAGAAGCAAGACGAAGGAAGACAATGACACTATCCAGAGTGTGATGTACATGAGCAGAGGTGGAGGTTAGCAGAGCCATGCAGGTTAAGAACAAAGTACCAAGGCTGGCCTTATGAGCAGTAGTGCAATGGGGGATTCAGAGGTCAAGACAGTAAGTCAGATTCTACTGACCAAAGACTTTTCAAAGGGTTGGACTGTGTGTGTGTGTGTGTGTGTGTGTGTGTGTGTTACAAAAGCTGAATAATCAATGTCAGTAAGTTAATCTGATCCGGACAAATGCATGATTCGTTAGCACTAGATCCCTTTGTCACTTTGTCCTTCTCAGGAGGTTTCCATAGAATCTGGCTGCAAGTGTTTGCCCTCCACTTCCAGGTTTGTTGCCACTTTTCATGAGCACAGCAGTGCCCCCTTTGCATGAGGGCCAGCAGAGCAGAAGGGACTGGAGGTGGCAGTGTGTGAGCAGGACTCTGCCTTTCTTGAAGTGGGAACCCAGGGTCTACCCTTTGGCCTGGGTGGGCTGTCACAGGACTCAAGCCTGGCAGCCCTGCCACAGCCTACTCTGGTCCAATACAAGCCCCAGGCCTTCACTGTAGTGAGTTAGTGGAGCGAAAATTGACAGCCATGGCTGATGCAAAGAGACTATTTAGACTTATCCTGAATTGCAGCATGAAACAAATATGCTTGTGCTTACTGAGAGAGGCTTGGGGAATAGAAGTGAGTGGCCTGACAGAGCGTAATTAACACATCTTCCACACAGAGCCAGAAGATGGACTCCACCACCCCACCGTGATTACTCCCAGGAAACACAGTGTAATTGTATCATCCCATCCTGATGCACTGGGACAAGTGCTCATGTGTTGGATGAGAGTCAAGGCAGATTAAGAAGAGCTTGTGCCAGAGGAGCTTCCCTGATCAGCATGAGGAGGCAGGAGGTGAGAGGCACTGGAAGGGGCTACTTAAATAATCCCCAGCAGTTCTGCAGATTATGAAATGTAACTAGGGACTGTGGTGTGGAAGACTGTGGCATGGTATGGGAGATGCTCACACCACAGTGTGAAAAGAGCAGAATGTACAACAGAGAAACTGAATAATCCGAGGCCCTCCAGATGTTAATTTTTGTGTGAGAGCTTTGGATGTTTCTAAAATTATTCTCTGCATGTGGGTTACGCATACAAACCAAATGTGTTGATTAGTGTTATTTTACTAGAACAACACTCAAGGCCAGAACAACTTTTTTGAAGTCAGTAGTTCTCCAATCACTTCTTCCCTACTCTAGACCAGCCCAGGAGTCTTGACTGACAGATCCTCCTTTGCTCTTTTCTACCCCCACTCATAGACAGAACAACAGCTGGCCAGAAATAGCCTGGGGTCTAGTTTGAGATGGGTCTCACATACACATACAACAAAGGCAGCTGCTTCTACAAAACTTGAAAAGTAAACTCCTTAAGTTAACGATGCCCTATAAAGGCCTATCACTATAGAAACCAAGTTATAAAAAAAAAGAAAGAAACTAAGTTACAACAAAGGAGATGCCAGAAAGGGCAGCCATCTGCTCTGAATGTGTAAAGGAGATTTCCACGTGGTCAGGGAGCTTGAATCAAATGATCTCTCGGGACTCCTCCAAATCTCAGAATCTATGAAGTAGTGAGCCAGGATAAAATGATGTACAGAAGAGTAGCTAGAAAGGAGTATTACCCTCTGCGTTGACATGTTCTGTGACCGCTGGCTCACAGCCTACTTAGCCTCAGAACAGGGAGCTGGTCTTATGTCATGTTCCAAGAGACTCACATACCTCTAACCCATTTCTTCTTCAAGAAAACCTCATCATTACCACACATTCCTCTCCTCCATGTCAATCTGTCCTCTGAACAGTTCCAGTGGTGGCAGCCCCTCCTGTCCCTCTGCCAGTGGCACCCACCCTGAATTGTGGAGAGGAAGTCCCACTAAAACACCAGATGCCCCCAGGATGGCATCTTTTCTGACAGCCCCTTTTACAGATGAGTGCCCAAACTACAACCCAAAATCCACTTCTTTATTACAAAGTGCTAACATGACAATGGGATCTGAATACTGAGGTCTTAGTTCAGAAAAAAAAACAAAAAAAAAACATACATTAACATCTGTTCTCTAAAAAAATATAGCACAAGTGCCACAGGTTTGCCTCCACTGGCCTCACTTGCCTCAGATCTTGCTCCTCTACCCCGGTCTCATGGGTACTGCCATCAGATGCCAGGTTTCTCAGCATCAGTGCAAGAGGGAAAAGAATCAGTATGGCTCATGCTGAAAGGACAGCAGTTCACACAGGCTGCCTACTAAATATGCTTAGGCCAATATGTTTATGTATTTGTGGGCCTGAGGAGCTATTTATAAGCTCCAAAATAAATTCTACCTGCCCCTACCATGCTTGTGGGCAATGAGGGCAAAGAGAGGCTCCAACCGTGAGGTACATGTGCATCTTGTCTCCCTCTGCTCAAGGATCTAGAGTGGGGACCTCGGCTGGCAGTCCTAGGTTTTTTTACTCTCTCATTCAGAGTCATGCAGCCAATCAGTTGCAAAGCAAGGATTAGAACCAAGTTTGCTAGTTTCTTAAGGTTTTATTTAGTCCAGTGAAAACGTATACTTTTGCTAAAGTTTTCTGAGTAACACATGACTTGGAAAAACATTCATGAGTGAAAGTAAAAATCATACTTGTCACAATAATAATTCAGCTAAAATTTCAAGTTGTAGGTAATTAAATTGAATAACATAGACTATTGTGCTGCTTCTGAATTAACAAGATAGACAGCTTAGCGATGCTTACTCCTGAACACAAGAGCCATTCAATTTAAACAAGGTAATTCACATGTTTGGTTTGCCTAAAGCTCATAAAATACCATTGCATTAAATCACACTTTCATTTACGTAAGATGACTGTCATAGAATAACTATTTTATTGTTATAGAAGTTAGAGTAGTATGGTATCTTGTTATTAAATCATGAACAGATAAGAGCAAGTATGTTTTGGAAGAAAATATATTTATCTATGTTTAGTTACCTATTTAATAAAAAATAATTGAGCAGCAGCCATGTGCTGAGTGGGACACAGACACCTGGAGTACAGCATAGTTTCTCCATAGAGTAAGTAGATGGAGCTACAAATTGTAGGGGGCTGGACAATGGCCTCCAATGTATGTCAGGCCCTAACCTCTAGAGCCAGTAAATATCACTTTAGGTGGAAAGAAAGCCTTTGCACATGTAATTAGGAATCTTGACATGGGGGATTTGTCCCGGCCTATAATGGTAGACCCTAAATTCAGTCACCTATATCCTTTGAGGAGGGGGTCAGGGAAGAGAAGGCAATGTGAAGGTACAACAGAAAGCTATTTGAAGGTACTGGCTTCAGAAACTGAAGCAAGGTGGACACAAACTGAGGAATACTGATGGTCACCAGAAACTGAGAGGCAGGAGGGAAAGGATTTCTTTTCTCTGGCTCAGCCAAAAGCACAGATCTGCTAAGGCAGCTGGAGATGGGGTTTGAACTGCGCCTGACTGAGAGGCATGAGGTGGATCCCTTTCCTAGCGCTCCGTGTTTGGGGACCCTGATGACTCTTGATTTCAGCTCAATAATGCTTATTTTGAACTTGGAGAGAATAAATCTCTCATATTGGTGATTTACACACGAAGTTTGCAGTCACTTGCTATAGCAGCCACAGGAAACTAATACAGGGGTGCACAAATAAACATGACTACATCATGTGGCCATTGATAAAAATGGATAATGTGATAAATTGTAATTGAAGGGCATCATTTGAAGGGCACAGCCAGCAAGTGTGGGGGAGCATTTCCAAGGACCTACGAGCCGGAACAGAAGCAATGCATAGAGAACAGCTGGGATCCACAAGTGTGAGCAACAAGCTGCAAGCCAAGCCGACCAGTACAAGGGACTGTGATCAAGGCAGAAAGATGGACTACAGCTGCTAGCGGGGGATTTGTCAGCCACAGGGAGAAGACAATTTTGATTTGTTGGCTGTGAAGACATAAAAGATTTTTTTTTTTCGGGTAACTTATTTATTTAGGTGTTTGGTTGGTTAGTATTTATTTGTGTGTGTGTATACCCTAGAGTCCTTGTGCACCCTTAGCTAAGCAAGAAGAGCTCTACCACTGTGCTCTCCCCATGCCCAAGGAGTTCATTTCAAAGTGGAAGGGAAGAGCATGCAATCCCAGTGAACGATGTGTGCAAGAGTCCCGGGGTAGAAAGGAACCAAGCCCTTGAGATGGGGGGAGGGGAGGTAACAATGGTCAGCGGCGGAATCACAGTGGGCCTTGGTGGACCCCAGCGAAGAGAAACTGAAGGGTCAGATCTGCAGTGTGAGGAGCACGCAGTGTGGCCCTCTGAAGCCATCTTCACAGGGACACAAAGAGCTTTACCCTGGATCCTGCAAAACAAGTTTGTTTTTCTTTTTTTCCCTCTGTGGGGCGTGGCAGTCCACTCTGGCTACTCCCTCCTGCTGCTTTCTGTGGATGCAGTCTAAAGGACAGCAGTTTCAACGGTCTGCGCCTGCTCTTCTTTCAATTCAACAGCCTCCAATAAACCACTTCACTTCTTTCCAGGTGCACCTCTGTCTATAAAGCTCTTCGGGACTTTTCTTCTCCCCCTCTTTGTGAGGCTAGGGCTGGAACCCAGGACCTTGCAGGCGGAGTACACTCCGAGTTTCTCCAGAGCGCAGCTGCGCCTTCTTCACGGCGATCCTGGCCGAGCCGCCGCCTCCCGGTCCCTCGGCCGTGCCCGCCGCCGCCAGCGCGGTCGCCGGACGGCAGGCGCCCGAGCCTCCCGCGGCGGCGGCGGCGGCGGCGGCACAGGGGGAACCCTGCGGGGGAGCGGGGGGCAGCGCCCCGGGCCGGCCCCAGCCCCGCCGCCCCCGCCCGGCGCGCCCCCCACCCCAGCCTCGGACATGCGGCCCCGGAGCGCAGCAGCAGGCGCCGAGCGTCAGGCGCCGCCGCGGCCGCCAGGGTCCCGCCCAATGATCTGCCTTCTAGAATACAAATGTGATCATACAAAGAATGGATTATAAGGACCAATGGGAAAGCAAGGAGGCCAGTTCAGAGTAGTGGTACTGGTGGCTGATACCAAGGTACCCCCTTGTTCCCAAAAAAGCCCCTTTTTAGTTAACATTATCACTATTTTCTGAGTGGCCTACACCAATAGTTTGGATGGCCCTTCATACTGCCTTATCCCAATATCCCGTCTCTCTCCTGCTCTTACACACTGTCAAGCAATCCCCAAATCTATGTTAATCCCAACTCACTTCTACTAGTCCATTGCCACCAGCCTACTTTGGATCAGGGCCTTCATGCATTTGTATTTTACCTGGATGAGTCGAGTAGAAGACTCACTGATCAGCTGAGTGATTACGGTTAAGTCTCTCCTTGGTATTGTGATCTATGAACTAACTGGTGAAAGCAATCACCTCACTTCCTGGAAAGGTGTGGGGATTTAATGAGACAACAGATACAAAGTTCTTGGAACAATGAATGTCATTCACAAATAAGAAATCTTACCTGTCACCCTCTTCTTTTTTATTTTATTTTTTAAAGAGAATAAAAAAATAATAATAATAAACAGAAATAATACAGAATTTCACTGAACAAAACCATAGGAATTCAGTAATGGTGGTTATAGTGCATACCGCTGTCTTCAAATTAGTTGCTCAGATTACCAGATATAAGCATGTAAAAGTAGTCAAAACAAAGATTAAAAAAAGAGAAAAAAATTTAATCACTAACTGCTCCTTTCAATAGACCAGCAGAGATCAAATACAATTATCAAAGCCATCCTGTGTATATATATTTTCCCTTCCTTTTTGCTTTTCTCTTTTCCCTTGTCCTAGTTGTTCCTTCCCTTTGAAGTTTTCTTCCCTATCACAGTATCTATTGTATCTTTCAGATTGTATTTATTCTTTTAGGGTCTTATTCTAGAAAGATAGTATAATATTCATACATGTGGATCTAATTTATTTTACTTAGGAGTATGGTCTCTAATTGTATCTATTTACCTGTAAAAGCCTCTGATTTGTCTTTTTTATAGCCGAGTAATAATCTGGATATCTTTTCTATCCATACCTCTGTTCATGGGCATCTGTCTGGCTTCCAAGATTTGGTTATGACAAATTGTGTTGCCATAAACACAGGCGCACCTACACCTCTACAGTCTGATATTTTCAGTTCTTCTAGACAACTACCCAGGAAGGGAACAGCTTGGTTGAATGAGACCCTTTAATCCTAGTTTTCTAAGGAATCTCTGTGCTGATTTCCACAGTGGTCGTATCAGTCCACACTCCCTTGAACAGTGGAGAAACGTTTCTTTTTCCCCACTGTCCTTCCAGCATGTTTTTTTGATTGACTTCTTGATGATAGTCATTATTTCTAGGGTGAGATGGAATCTCTATTGTTCTAATTCGCATTTATTGTATATTCATCTCAGATGCCCAAATTTAGATAGGGTCTTTGAATCTCAGGGGCCTGATTTAAAAAATTATATGTACTAGATGTAAGGGCTTTGTATGAGGGACAGTTAAGATCTTTTTCCCACTTTCTGGGGTTTCCTTTTACTCTGTTGGTGATTTCTTTGGATGTGCAGAAACTTTAAGAGGTGAGAACCCAGTTTTTTGATTCTTTGATGTATTTCCTGTGCAATTTGGCTTTTGTTCATGAACTCTCTGCCAATCCCTATGTCTTCAAGATTTATACCTACTTTCTCCTCTAGAATATTTAGTGTTTCTATTTTAATATTTAAATATTTGAATCCTTTTTACTTTAGTACATGGTGATAGACATTGGTCTAATTTTAGCCTTTAGCATGTGGAAAGCCAGCTTTCACAACATCATTTATTAAAGAGGTGTGCAGTTTTGCTAGCTTCCAATCTCTTCTTCATGATCTTCCTCTCATCCTAACTGGTCCTCTTCTTCTCTCCCCTCATCATTGTCTTGTCTCTTGCCTTCTATATACCTTGATAGTATTAATCTTCCTAAACTGCTGCTTTGATCAGTTCACTTTCCTTGGAATCCTGCAATAACTACAGATACTTTCCCCCATGAAATGGGAACTCACAGCCTGGCTCTTTATCCTCTTCTCCTTGCCTTCCTGTGTCTAATAAAACTCCCCACACTGCAGCCAAATGGTGCCTTACTTTTCCTAAACACATGTATGAGTAGCATTTGCTCTTCACTCCAAGCCTAGCTTTCCATTTCTTCCGCCTGTGTCTCCCCACCTCAAAGCCTCTCTAGCTGCCTCCTTTGGTTCTGTGAGGCTACGCTATCCAGTTCTGGAAACACTTTCCCCTTCATCACCCTTTTCCTTTCTAGAATACAGAGACTACCATACAAAGAGTGGATTATAAAGACCAAAAGGAGAACAAGGTGGCTGGTTCAGAGTGTCACAGAGCCGTGGTGCCAGTGGGCGATACCAAGGTACCACCTTGTTCAAAAAAAAGCTTTATTTATTTATATTTCTTTTGGTTTATACTATATAGTTTATTGTCATTTGAAAATGATTCGATTAGTTTTGTTTTTTCATGCCTGGAGACCTTCCAGGGATTCAGTTCCTTTTAAAGCCAGCCACTCAAATGATGCGTGCCACAGTGACTCTTGCATGTCATCCATTTTCAGTAATCCTTCTTTTATCTCATTTCTCCTGTGCCTTTTTTTTGAATGATGAAAATATCAAATACATGAAGTAAAGATTATGATGAATGCCATCCATTTATGACAGTCGTTAACTCCTGGCCAATCTCACCATGATCTCAACCATTCTCTCTCTGACACACACACTTTTTTCTCATAGATAATTTTGAAACAATATGGAGAGACCTGTTTACAGCCTCCCAAGTGCTGGGATTGGGTGGGGGAAATGGCGCTGCAGGCTAGGATTGTGTGGCCCCACCTGCACGCTTGCTTAAGCAGGCTAGTGTGCTGAACTATTAGGCCAGCAGCTACCTGATATTCTGAAGACTTGGATTTAAGGGGGCCGGGGAGATAGCTCAGTAGGATAAACATTTGCCTGGCAAGTGCAGGATCGTCCTGAGTTCAATCTCTGGTACCACCAAAAAAAAAAAAAAAAAAAAAAAACACTCGGTCTTAAAAAAAGCTTTCTAAATTGAGGTCATCACTATTTTCTGAGTGGCTTAGAGCAATAGTTTTGATGGCCCTTATCACCTCTTATCTCAATATTCCTTCTCTCTCCTGCCCTTACGCCTGGTCCTCCCTGGATAGTCTCTTATCTGCATGCCTTTGTTGAGGGGAATTAGAGACCCTCTTTCCTACCTGCTTTATCAGAAGACCTTGCTCAAAACAATTTGAAGTGGTGACCCAAACAGAGCAAAGCTCAGCCCTCCCTGTGAGCTGTTCATGTTTGAAAAGCTGGCAAAGGAGCTATAGTTTCCTTGTCTAGTACAGAGCTGTCCACTTTCTGAAGAGGTAAGGTGAAGGCAGGCAAATTGGAGGCTTGCAGGTTTCTCCATAAAGGACCATGTATAGGATCAAGATATGTGATGCCTGAAGTAAATATGTGCTTATCTTGTTAGCTGATGAGATGGAAAGAAAGGGACCAATTAGGATGAGGACAAAGATGAAGATCATGAAGAAGATGAAGGTGTCTCCATCTAACCTGAAAAGGCAATGCACCTACTCACAGCTCTCCCTGGTCTGGTCTGGAATCCTCAGCTCACTCAGTCCAGAAGCAGGAATTACTGAGCAGGAAACATCACTGCACATGTCATGGAAGCTGTACATTACAGAATTCTCAAAAGAAAGCCTCAGAGAAGTGAGAATTTCTCTGGCACAGCTGTGGAATGCCTGCCCTGAGAAGCCCAGGAAAGTGGCTACAAGGAGGATGAGCAGAGGGGAAAAAAAATCAAGGTCAGAGCATCCAAAGAGACTATCTCCTTGTGTGAGGCCAAGTCCAAAGGATTTGGCAGAAGTGCCTAGCTAGGGCCAGCCAAATAGCTCAGTGGATTAAAGCACCTGCAAGCAGGCACAGGGGCTGGGGGTTCGATCCCCAGGGCCTGCTGTGCTGGTCCTGCCCCCCCAGGGGGGCACACTGAGACAGTAATTAAGACTAGGCATGGTGGTGCATGCCTGTAATCCCAGCACTTGGGAAGCTGTAAACAGGAGAATCACTGAGTCTGATCTAGTAGAGACACCCTGAACACCCATTGGGGAACATAGGATTCAACTCTGATCCTATGTGCTGAAAATGATTTTGAGAGGTTTTATCTTGTGATCATTTTTCTTCCTCCAAAAATATTCTCAGCTGCCTTCTTCACTCAATACACATAACACATTTTCACAGAAGAAAGGAGAATTCTACTCCAGGATCAAAAAGGATCAAACCACATATTTTAGTCCTCTTCTTTCTCTTCCCTTTCCCCAAAGAAGGAGTAGGAATAGATTTTATTTACAATCCAAGAGAGGCAGAAATTTTCTTGGATCATATCCTACATGCCAGTGAGAAAGGGTGCTTGATCTTAACAACAGGAATCAAACTTGCTCTCTCTTTCTGTACCCAGGTACAATGTATCCTTTTTATTTCCCAGCTTCACGCTCTGTCCAAAACCACACAGGTTTGCTAAACCCTGACAGGCTCTGCCCTTTCTGCTCTGTTGCCATCTGTGAACTCAGTGGGGTGGTCAGCCAAGGGAGGGGGAGTGTCATAGAATTCATGTCTGGGGGAGGGAGTAAGAAAACACATTCTGGCCCCCGGTATCCTGCAGTGTCATGGGTACTTTCTGCACCCACAAAAAAGTAGAACCCACTTTTTGTTTCCTGCTCTGGAAGCGTCTACCATCACTACATTCATTAGAACTTGAATGGAAACGCCCAATCAATAACTACTTAGGAAGAACTCCAGGCACCTATGCTGCAGAGGGAAGCACCACATTTGGTGCGATCTGAAGCTAGGGCTGTGCTCCAGCCCTTGGGTGTGTCGCTTCTGAGATCACCAGAGGCATCTGTTGCACAGAGGAGCCTCATGATCAAGGGGTGCCAGACCCAGAGGCTTAAGCTCATCACTGACCTCTGAGGACTGGCAGGGATTCTGAAGGTGAAAAAATGCAGGGACCTGAACACATCTGGTGACAATTGGGCTCCTCTTCTTGACAACCTGGAACTGGATATTACTCATCTTTGTATCTAACTGTCAAGACCTAAGCCTGGTGGAAAGTGGGAACCCCACCCACATTTATTAGGTTGGATTAAAGCCAGACTGAGCACAGTTTTCAGTATGAATTTTAGGATGAAGTTAAAGGGTATGGACTCTGTCTAGGTAAAAATGAATTCCCTGAAAATATCACCGGGCATCTCAGTTGAACAGGAAGTAAAATGGCACCTGATATAGACAGAAAAAAATATAAAAGGAATGGGGAAACTTTCAGATCGTTTAGACTTTCTCTTATTTCCTGTACAGTTTATATTCTACTTTGATTGTAATACAGATCCTCTATTATCCTGCATCTCTGCTGGTACTGGTCATGCATGAACACACACTCACACACACATACACACACACACACACACACGCACACACCCGTGTAACTGAGTATGTGTTATGTTGCTATTCAGAACAGAATCCACAAAGCAATAAAGACCTACTGAGATGGTCACCACAAATCTTTTCCCAGGCACGTGAACCGTCTTGTAGGTGCCTCTTAAGGGGAACAATGATCCAGAGGCCTGCCAGTTCCTGGACTACAGACCAGGTAGGTGAAATTTATGACCTGAGATTCTGCCTTAGGGCATTAACTTCAGTCAATTATTGAAGTTACTGCTAGTTTTGAAATAGTGTTTGCTTTAAATCTCAAATAATGTAAATCTCAGTGGCAGGAAGAGTCCCTCTGCAGCTATTCCAGCTCTACTGAAAAAAAAAAAGAAAAGATGCTGTGAACTTAGGAGGGGGCTCTGCTTGTCCCTTGACTGACACAACAATCGCCTTTAATGTGCAGAGAAGAGATGAAGACTTCTGTTTCCTTTCATTTTGTGGCACAGAGAAACCACTGCTTTGAGTTTCAAATTATGACATAACAGTTCATTCATGCAAACCATAAATGAGTTCATGTAATGTTGCTATGACTAACATGCACACACTGATCTTGGCAGGCATTTCTCCCTTGTTAGTTCTTATGTTTTGTTTGTATTTAATATACCATTAAGACCTAAAGTCCTAAAATTTGTTCATTCAACCAAAATTTACTGGCAGGCACTGTGTACCATGTTAGGCAGTAGGCTCTAGAGACTCTTGCAAGCTTCCAGTCTGCTGAGTGAGATAGACCTGCTTAGAAGGAAATGCACCTACAGCCCTGCCTAGGGGCCATGAGGGGTACGTTCATTTCCTACGGCTGCCCTAACAACATATCACAAAACTGGGTGGCTTAAAATAAAAGAAATGTATCCTCTGATGGTTCAAGAGGCCAGAAGTCTGAAATCAAGGTATTGGAAGGCTGAGGTCCCTCAGAAAGCTCAAAGGAAGGAATCTTTCCTTTCTCCTCCTAGTTTTTGTTTCTTGGCAGCAATCCTTGGCTTCCTTTTGCCCTTCCCTCCCCATCACGTCATTCTCCATCTACCCACAGCCTTCCCAGAAGGCCACCAATTACCCTGGAATTGGAGCATGCCACTGTAGTATGATCTCATCAGAACTCATTGTATGTGCAGCAAGCCCATTTCCAACTAAGGCCACCTCTGAGGCATTGGTGTGTGAACTTCCACCCTTGGTGCGTGGGTGAGGGATCTGTGCACAGTTCCATCCATAATGAATGCACCCTTAAAACTTGAATCCTTCTTGTGAATGGGAGCAAAGCATTAAGACTGCACTCCTACTATGTGTGCAGAATTGAAGGCAGGAATCTAATCCAACTCATCTGGCCAGGGATCAGCATTTCATACTAGAACTGACCTATTTGTCTTGGGCCGGGGGAGAGGACAGCCCTAGCAGAAGACCACAGAGCCTCTGAGGTCTGACATTTACAAGTGTTTGTCCCTATCTTCTCTTGCTCTTTGTTCCCCCATGCATCTCACTTTGCACTCTAAAATGAGCTTTTAGATATGATACAACCAATTCATACCTGGGGCCTTGAGAAAAGTTTAGTAGTTTCACTTCTAGTCACCTGTTTATCTTGAAAAGCAGTGGGGGGGGGGTCTGTCCTGAGCCAACTCTTTAGAGCTGGTGTGCTGAGGGTGGTCCAGATGTGGTCACCATGGCAATGCCTCAGGCATGTAGGTTTGGCTTCTAACAGTAGGGCCACTCTTAGGCTTATGTCAACACAGCTTCCCTCAAAGAACAGTTTAGAAGACCAAGACAGACTACTCAGGAGGAGAGTTACTTTAAGATCCTTCAACTCCAAACACCCAAAGCAGTGCTGCAACCACTGCTTGGGGAGGGCTCCTAGTGGTGCTAACCTGTTAGCAGGCCTGCAGGCCTGGATGCAGAGAGCAAGCTGCCACAGCTCAAGCCAACAACTTCTGTCTTGCTGTCCTCTGCCTACCTGAGTCCTACCTGTGCCCCAAACAGAACAGGTAGAGAGAATGCATGTTGGGCAGAGGTCACCCATTTCTGCCCTTCATACTTCAGAAACCCAGTCTGGCCTGACCTAGAGATGGGAGGAGCTTTATACAAGATGAGGTGTCAGACTGTTAGGTTGTTATCACAATACCAGATTGTTTGGGAGGGTTTTGTTGTTTTATTGAAATAGGATCTTGCTATGTAGTTCAGACTGGCCCTACAAACTATGTGGCCCAGGCTGGCCTCAAACTTGCAATGATTCTCTTGCCTCAGCCTGCTGAGCACTGGGATTACAGCTGTGCATAACCACAATAGGCTGTTTTGGAGTTTTTAATATATGACAATAACAATGTACATTATTACCTGGAAGTAACTAGAAAAGCCCCATGCTCTGCCATAGATACTGTCCAAGGTCAGAAAAGACTTGTATTGAAAGACAATGGTGTAAAAAATTAGACTGGCTACTGATGTTAACATATTGCATTCATCTGAAACATGTGTTGACAAGAAGGTTGATAGGAAGTGACTTACTGAAAGGTCAGGTGTGTCTTGAACTAGCAGCACCATGAGTGAGAAACAGAAGTCCTAAGTGGATTTATCACTGGACACTATCACAGTCTCCAGTCTGACAGGTAGGTGTTCCTGGTAAAAGTATTCCCTGGGGTGTCTCCCTACTCCTTTTCCTTCTCTGTCTTCTCTACTTTCTTGCTAGTATAGTCCAACTTTGTTTTCTGACTGCTTTGAAAACATCAAGTTTGGTCCCCAATGCATTTTGATATAAAACTTTGTTCTTGTTTTTGTCACCTGTTTGGTACCCAGTGTGCAAGCTAGAACTAAGTGGTTGACTGCCTCATGACTTGGCTGTTTTCCAGCCAAAGCAGCTTGCTTGGTACTCGTTTTCTGTACTTACCATGTCGTGCAGAATGTCTTGGCTACTTTTCTTTCATTGCTAAGACAAAATACCTGACACCCATAATTAAGGAAGGAAAGGTTTATTAGCTGACAGTTTGTAAGATTTCAGTCCATACTCAGCTGACTCCAAGGGAGAATGGCACATGACAGAGAGAAGCAGTTCATGGCAGCAGAAGGCAGCAAAACAGCAAGAGCAAAAGATGGAGGATCAACACAGAGCCAGCCTGTTTCCCTCTCTTACGTTGTATGCAGGTGAACTACCCTTAGGCGGGTAAAGCACTCACACCCATAATCCCAGCATTGGACCATGAATCAATCATAAACTAACAGTGGAATACAAAGGAATGGGACTAAAATAAGTTCAAAATCCAGCAGTGCAAATATTAAGTCTTGTTGTTCTGCATGCAGCATGTAAGGCAATCTGGCAGATTCTGAGCTCTACATGGTCCTGCTTCTATAGCATTTCTGGTGGTCATAGCTCCCATAGCTTCTGTCTGTGTTCTCTCCTTGCAGTTTTCCTCAGATGATCCATGTACCTAGCTTCTTCAAACTTCTAGTGTCCCACTGTGCCTTGGCATCACCCTCGCAGCTTCACATACCACCCTCTCAGCAAAGATGTCAGTAGGATGATTCAAAATGTGAGTTAGCCAGAAGAGAAGTTCCAATAAAGCTGTGGACTATAGAGACAGAGCTGCGGAGCTCTTCATTGCTGAGAAGGAACGCGAGAACCTAAAAGATGGCATCAGAAAACAGCAAAGAGCAAAGGGAAGGATTGCAAATTTCCCTGTTTCATCCTAGCAATGAGGAAATAGTAACTAAGACAAACTATAACACAGGTTTATTTAGTGCACAGTGTGTATAGGTCTCAGTCCATACTCAGCGGGCTCCAAGGCAGACTGGCGCATGGCAGAGGGCAGCAGTTCACGGTGGCAGAAAGCAGCAAAAGCAAAAAGAAGGTACAGCACTCTTAATCTGCCGCTTTTAATCTCAGATGCCCTTACGCCATCCTTTTTGTTCTCACATTCCTTCTCAGCAATGAAGGTCTACTCAGCTCTGTCTTCATAGTCCACATCTTTATTGGAACTTCCTTTCTGGCAAGCTCCCATTTTAAATCATCCTACTGTCATCTTTGCTCTTGATTCTCAACATGAGTCTTGTTAAATGTCCTCAGCAATAACCATGTCACAGCTTAATCATTTGACTGCCTTGAAATTTCTTCTGCCAGATTAATTATTCTACCACTCTTAATCTCAAGCTCAGGCAGTCTGTAGAGATGGGAAAAATGCAGACAAACTTTCTACCAAGTTATTTACATATAATCCCATGGATTCCAACAGCCAGTGCAGTATTTCCCAGCAGAATCCTCCTGAATTCAGTCTGACTGGCAGGATTTTTATCAGCTTTATGCTCTTCAGAGATCTGACCACAATCTCATCCACAGCACAGCCTAAGGCACTGCAGCTCTTCTTCAGATCATATCTCCAAACCTTTCCTAACTCTTTTCACAAGCCTTTCCTAACAGCTCTTGAACCACATGGTCAGGTAGAGTCACAGCCACAGTACCAAGTTGGTACTTTTCTCTCATTTCTGGGATAAAATACCTGATGCCACAAATTAAGGGAGAAAAGGTTTATTTAGCGTGCAGTGTGTAGAGGTCTCAGTCCATACTCAGCGGGCTCCAAGGCAGACTGGCACATGGCAGAGGGTTCACGGTGGCAGAAAGCAGCAAAAGCAAAAAGAAGGTACAGCACAGAGAAAGCCTCTTCCCCTCCCTTACGCTGTACGTGGGTTACCTGAGCAGGGTGGTTGGGCGGCGGGGGAGGTAGCCCTCACTCCCATAATCCCAGCACTCGGCCATGAATCAGTCATAAATTAGAAGACCACTCATGACTGCCTGCAGCTTTGGGGAGACAACTACACACAAACCACAGCATGGTTTGTATCTACACATGTCGCCCCAAAGCCTCATCAGTCACTGGGAAAGGGTTCTAGAGTTTGTGATTAATTCGTGATCTAAGGCTGGGTGTGTGGGAGTGAGTGCTACACCAACACTGGGGCAGAAAGCCTGAAGGCAATATAAGGGAAGGAGAGAGGGCTGCTGCCCTCTGCCCTGTGCCATGCTGCCTTACAGCCAGCTGAGTATGCACTGAGACCTCCACTACCTGTGAGCTAATCAGCCTTTCCTTCCTTAGTTTTGGGTAGCTGGTATTTCATCCTAGCAATGAGGAAACAGTAACCAAGACGAACTATAACACAGAGCAGTGGGTCCTGAGGTGCCACTGTGCTGTTTCCCCGCAGAGCAAGCCCTCCACTTCCCAGCCTCCTCCTTTCCCTTTCTAAAGCAAGGCCCTGTCACTCCCCAAGAAAATTCCAGTTCCTTGGTGCCTTTTCTTGTGTTGTAAACATGAATGACCACAGTTCAGCCAGCTGCTAAAAGGGTGTCAGTTTGATCCCATAACAGCTAAAAGAAACTCAGACAAAAAAAGGCTTGGCAGTTCCTTTCCAAAAGGGAGAAGATAGTGCTGGCCACACTTTGCCCAGTGCTCACCTGGGAGCTTAAGAAAGGGAAGTAGTGGCTGGACTCAAACCTTCCTGACCAAATCTACACTCGAAGAAGATCCTTCCTCTATGTACATTAGCATTTAAGAAGCACTTCTCTCTCATCAGTAGAATTCAGTGCAGTGTTGCCATCCAACCAGATGTCACATATGCTGACTGATGTCAATGACATTCAAAGAGAAATGCCAGGCTGGGTACCACATCCTACATACCATATGCTGCCTGTGAGCTTAGGGAGTCAAAGTAATTTTGTTCCTCTCAGGAATGGCAATTTTTTGAATGGGAAGTAGAGAAAAAAGAAATTTATTTTTTTTCTTTTTAATAATTATTGTTTGGTTTTTTGACACAGGGTCTCTCATCCAGTTCAAGCTGGCCTTAAATTTACAACAACCTCCTACCTCAGCCTCCTCAGTGTTGGGATCATGTATACATGTGCTACCACACCCAGCCAGAATGGGAATTTCTTAAAAATCTATCTGATGTGAAGATTTTTTTCCTGTTTTATTAACACATGTTTATAATCTATAAGGACTACATTCACTATGGGGAATTGATACATGTACATAATCATTCTTCATTCTTTTTTAAAAATCCTTTCCTTTCTCACACTCTTTCCTTGGAATACACATATTAAAAACAAACAAACAAACTTACTTTTGATGTTTCTATAGTCACACTCTCTTACCCATCCTTGGAAAAGTGTTTGGCCACAGCAGATTTGCAGCAAGAACCCTGGTAGGGACAGCCAGTACAAACTTTTGACATCTAGTTTCCAACAAGAGCACTGAAGGCCACAGTGCCTGGACCTTCCTGCACAGGCCTCTGGAAGGAGCAGGCATAAGGGAGACTGGACATCACTGGTACCCTCAAAGTTCTAAAAACTAAAAATCTTCACTGCAAGTTTCTTTACTATTCCTCAGAGGATGAATTTTACAGAAGCTGGCTGGTTGAAAGAGCAAAACAAGATCTCTGGAGGAAGATAGAACATTCTCTAAATTTCAAAATGTGTACAAAGTATAAATCTGACTTTAATTTTTGGAGTGTTATTTTTTTCCCTTAGCAACTATCCATAAAGCTCTCAAAATAAGAATTGAGCACTGTTCTGCATTTCCTCCGTGCTCATTTTGACAGTTTATTTTAAAAATCTGAACTTTACCAGGGCCTCCTCCTTAGCAACAGACATTAAATCAATGTATCAGTGGTCCAAGCATCAGACCCTTACTAGAGATAGAGAGCAAAATATTCCCCAAATCTACTGCAAGATACAAATCTCACATAAGCTACTGAAAGCTCCTAGAACAATCTTGGCTCTTATTCTCAAAATGGCTTCTAATATATGCTCAGGCCTAATGAGGCCATTTTTCTAATCTGAATTGCAATTCAAGCCCAAGAAGTACATTCATTTGCATGAAATATTCTTTCCAAGAAGTTCCTCCCAGGTGAAGAATTTTTAATGTGTTCTTTGAAAGGTATACAAATGGCTTGAGCTGGTCAAGGGTTATATTTCTCCCAGCCAAGATATTCCGATTGGTTTCTCATTCCATGGGATCAATAAACAGCTAAACTTATATGCATAAAACTTTCACAGGCTCACTGATGCTAACTCAGACCATTTCTTCAGCTTCCCCCAAGACAAGGCCTTAAAAATCCTGCCATCCCTGAAATATGTACAGTAACAAAAACAATAAAAGAATGAACACGATAGAGACAAATTCAGGCCCAGGTGTGCCCTCGAGACAGTTGTTCGGCACACGTCACACCTTCTTCTTGTGCTATGGAAGCACAGGCTAAATTTAACTCTGTCAGCAACAACCCCTAATTTCTGTCACAACTACACTCACCCCAGGTAGGGCCAAAAAAGAAGAATAGTCTGTGTGAGAAGAATTCATACAACAGCAATCACTATGAGTCATAAAAACACCTCAGATCTGCAGATGAACACCAAGATTGAAAGTGTTTCCATGCTGTAATCTCCATTTACGGACTTCCTTAGCCCTGGAGCTTCCAGAGGGCAGACTGGGAATCCATCCCAGCCATGCCTGCTCCCTACGCACCTGCTGCCAGCTCCACCACCTGCTCACCTCAAGGGCCAGGGCCTGCACAGATCACACATGTCCTCCTGGAAAGAATGTTGGGGAAACTTGCCTAGGAGGCATTTTTGTGGAACATGAGCTATACTCAAAAATAGGCTAACTTTTCTTAGTGCTTTTGTGAGAAGGTAGAATCAGAGCCATTCTGTCATCTCTCCCCATCTTTCATGAGCCCCTTCTTTCTCTTTTTCTTGAACTCCAACGGCTTGGGGATGGGGACACTTCTATAATCTCCACTCTTGACAGACTGAGGCAGGAGTATTGCTATACTGTATTATTATTTTTGTGTGTGTGTTTTAAGGAAGGGTTTACAGGGTGTTCAGGATCTCACTACTAGATCGGACTCAGAGTCCAATCTATTTATAGCCTCCCAAGAGCTGGGATCACAGGCGTGTGCCACCACACTCACTGTCAATTGCCATTTCAGTAGGCCCACACAGCAAGCCCAATTTGGCCAGTCCTAGACTTATTACTTTAAAACTTAAGGTAAGTGCCAGCCAGACAGCTCAGTGGACTAAGGTGCCTGCTTAGGCAGAGC
This sequence comes from Ctenomys sociabilis, assembly GCA_004027165.1. Lineage (NCBI taxonomy): Eukaryota > Metazoa > Chordata > Mammalia > Rodentia > Ctenomyidae > Ctenomys > Ctenomys sociabilis. Next base: position 25,906 of record PVKA01014111.1, on the reverse strand, counting down.
GCAGCAGCTAGGTTTGATCCTCCACGGGCCTTGCCCCCGGGAACTCACTGTGAAGGCAATTGAGACTGGGTGTGGTGATGTGTACCTGTAATCCCAGCTCTTGGGAGTCTGGAAGAAAACAGGTGGATCACTATGGGTCTGATTTACATAGTGAGACCCTATATACCCTGTAGGCCCTGCCCTAAATACAGAAAAAAAGAAAAAAAAAAAAAAAAACTTCAGGTAAAATCTCCTCTCAGCTCTGTACATAGGCATGTTACTCATTTAGGTTTCTTCTGCTGAAAGCTGGCAAAACAATGTGGATTAGTCCTGCATTACTTATACAACCTATCATATCCCTCTTCAAGACTGAGAACAACAGGGAAAAAGATTTATAGGGACATTAAATCATCAATGAGTGCCCAGAAAGATTCTAGTGGTTGCCCTATATCTTTAGCTACTTTGGAACCTCCAAAAGGCAGAGACTGGGCTGGGGAGACCGCTCAGTGGCATAAGCACTACCTGGCATGCACACAGTCCCAAGTTCAATCAATCCCCTGTACAGGGAAAAAAAGAAAAAGCAGGCAGAGTCTGCGACTAATGTGGTGATGCACACCTGAAATCCCAGCACTTGGAAGGCTAAGGTAGGAGAATTACCATGAGTTCAAGGCCAATCTGGCTACATAAGTAAGCTCAAGGCCAGCCTGCAGTACATGGGGAGAGAGGGAGAGAGAGGGGGAGAGAGAGAGAGAGAGAGAGAGAGAGAGAGAGAGAGAGAGAGAGAGAGAAGAAACTGCTCCAAGAAGAAATAGTCATCTCACCAAGATTGAATTTCCCCTTGACTGATAAGGATTTCTCCCAGAGCCACCCTGAAAAACCAGAACTGAGATAATGAGCATCAAGACCCAAGCCCATCTCAGCAAGTGCACAAAAGCTGGTCTTACTGTTCTGCTAAGGTAGCAATGTGGCCCTCTGCATTGGAGCTGTGCCTCCTTGCACTCCCCTAACTGAAGTACCTTTCCTATTTTCTCTCACTTCCTAACCCCGCCTAATAAATCTACCAGTTCCTCTCACTGATTCATGCTGAAACTCTTTTCCTGTGATAATGCCATGGTTGAGTAGACAGAAGCAGTCTCTCTTTTGGTCTAACCTCGTTGAACCCTAGTGGCAAAGAGAATTAGAAACAATACAGGATCCACAATCTGAGAATATGAACTGATTAAAAAATCTGAAACTAGGGCTGGTGAGATTGCTCAGTGGAGTAAGCATCTGCTTAGACAAGCCCAGAGATTGGGGTTTGATCCCTGGCACTACATGCAGTGCCAGTCCCAACCCAGGGCAGGTTGAGGTGGCCACCAAATCCAAAATAGTGGTGCATGCCTATAATCCCAGCATTAGGGATGCTGAAAACAGGAGGATCACTACTAGTCTGAGTTGCATAATGAGACCCTGTACCAAATATATAAATTAAAAAAAAAAATCTGAAGCCCTTCAACACCAACACGTCTCTGTACATGGAAAATTTTATACCTGACCTCATGTAACAGGTCCAAGTCAAAATTCAGGTACACAAAAATACTGCATAAAATAACTTTCAGGCTATGTTTAAGGAATACAAGAAATGTAAATGAATTTTGTGTTTAGCTTTGGGTCCCATCCCCAAGAGGTTTCATTATGAAAGTGTAAATATTTCAACTCCCCCTCATCTGAAACATTCTCAGTCCCAATTATTTCAAATAAGTAATTTTCAAACTGTAATATCCAAGAGTGGATATTTATTGAATTTACTGCCTCTGAGGTGACAATCTAGACCCAGCAGCTAAAGATATGCTTGGTAGAAAAATGCTTTAGCCCTACCCTTGAGGATCCTAGACTAGGGAGGCCCAAGAGAAGTGCATGGTTAATAGCTTGTTGGGGGCTTTCGCCAGCCTGGGTGAAAAGGAAAGCATCCGGGAGCAGTAGGATCGGAGGGTTTTAGAGCAACCAAGCAGTTTCCTAGGATACTAATCCCACAGGGATCTTTAAGGGAAGACCTAGGATGCCCAGCAGCATACACAGTATATTTTGGTTGATTGAGCAAGTGTCCCGGGCTTCAAGCCAGCCCTGCATGTTACTTAATCTGGGTGAACTGTGGAGTTGGTTGCAACACCCAATGGGTCAACATCTGCTTGTGTTGACTTGGGAGGCAGGAGACTGCTGACTCCGTGTCTTGAAGCTAAGATGTTTTGCCAACTGGAGAAGAGGTGGACCTTGACTGGGCCTTATAGATGAAAAACAGTAGAACTCTGGGAGGGGATGATCAGATAAAAGTTAATTACTCAGCCAAAATGTCACCATGCCTCGTTTGCCTGCCTTGCTAAAACAAACGCCTGTGCTCAGCAGAGCTCTATGTCTGAGATAAATCTGGGGGTTTCAGTCCATTTGAGGCTTCTTTCGATTCTAAAGTCCCCAGATAAAGATATTCTGTTTCTCAAATCTTCATTTGTCCCTCTGACAGGGTTTATTGGCTTGAATTCAGCAATGGGCCTTCTTCTCTGAATACGTAAAATAGACTAGTTCACAGTAATAGTAATGATTATTACTATTATTTTATAGTACTGGGAGTCACATTAAGGAATTTTTCTATACCACATAGCTATAATCCCACCCCTTTTTATTTTTATTTTGAGACTGGGTGTCTGTAAGTTGTCTAGACTGGCCTCCAATTCACATCCCACTACCTCAGCCTCCTAAATAGCTGCACCCCATGCCCAGCTTAGCTCATGGGATTATTCTAATAATAAAAACACCATAAAATTCACACAATGCTCATAATAATCCTCATTATTTTTGGCTTCAATAAAAAGCAACCTATATTAGCTTTATTTGTGCTTTAAACTTCAACTTGATGATGGCCCATACGAGATAAAGGCAGAGAGACAAAGAAATAGAGACAGAGACCCAAAGGAGAGATTAGTGTGGTTTCCACGGGCTGCCCTCCCAAATTCTCATTAAAAAAGACAAACTATAAAAATTAAGACGTGCAGCGCCACCCTTTAAGACTTTACCTTACAGAAAGCAAGGGCTTGCTGGTTTTCCTCTGGAGCCTGCCAGGTTTGGATGGAGTCATCTCCTACAAGGAGAAGGTGCCACAGCACCCCATTTCAGTAAGCAGAGCCCTTGGATTGGGGGAGCTGGTGCACAGTGCAGGTTGTGTTCCAACCCATCTCAGGGCTGGTTATGGATTCTCAGCACTGTCACTTCTCTGGGAAAGCAGGATTCCTGTTCCAGCCCCTGGAGCAGCAGATTTGGGGGGCTGGGAAGGCCCTTGGGGAAGGAGCTGAGGACCTGACAGCTCTCACGGCTAACCCACAGACTGGGACCTTCAGAGCTGGGAAATGGTAGCAGTGCAAGCCAGCAAGGGTTAAGAGAAGGGGGCACTGCCTCAGAGTAAGAAGCATTAGCCAGTGTGTTCAGTGCTATCTACTTCAGCTGCCAAATTTAGCACACAAAACACAAGACGCTTACTTAGATTTGAATTTCATAAACAACATAGATATTTTAGTATAACTACATCCCAAATATTTCATGGGACATACTATTATACTTTATCTGAAATTCAGATTTACCTAGACGTCCTGTATTTATACCTCAAATATTTTATGAGTCATTCTTATACTGAATAATGATGTGTTGTTTATTTGAAACCCAAATTCAAGCTGAGCCTCTTGCATTTTCTATGTGGCAAAGCTACCACAAACATATGTAAGCACAAGGGAAGGAACCAAGTACAGCCCTCTCTGCTCCTGTGCTGCCATCCAAAGTTGCAAAGCACCCTCAGACAAAAGCCAAACTTCTGTGGTCTGCCAGTGTTCACGGACTGCAGAACCTACACTGTTCTGAGCGCCCGTGCCCACGCTTTTCTCCACACCACCTGGACAGCCCTCTTTCTGAGCACACAAAACTGTTTACCATTGCTCAGTGACAGGCCTTACCTGTCTCACTCCTGTTCACAAGTTAACATCTCACCTGTGCCTCAAGACCAGTTTAACTCTCATTGCCTTCTCAATTCTACTCCAGTTCCTTCTGAGGCTTTCTAAAAGCAACCCTCCTGCTCAGCAATTACAGCAGGTATGGTTTCTCCCTTGCTCATTTGCTCTTGCATTGCCTTGCCAGGTGGTTTTCATGCTTCGTTGGCAAGCATGAACTGGTCCCTCTTTGGTGCATGAAATGATGCATTTCTTTAGTTTTCACCATTTGTCCTGAGCAGCCTCACCCATGGCTGCTGGGCAAAGTAATCTCTGTCACTGCATGGACCCTCCCTGCATGGAACCTATAGGCTTCACATGTTCGCAGGCTGGTGGGAGGCATGCACATACAGGGATGGGTGGGAGAGGGGGAGGCAGGAGCAGCCACTGAATGCAAGCAATGTGAGAATGCCTTGTGGTATGCACACACTATCTCCCCAAGTGCCGAACACCCACTCTGATAGACATGCCAAGGAACAAACTTAACTCTCCTGCCTTTGAGATCAGCCCAAAAGCAACATCTTGGATGGTGCCTTTCCCACTCCTTTAAAAAAGAATCCTGGAGACGCTGCCTGCCTTTCCTCCCTGTCCTTTTGGTGGCTTCACCCACTGCTCCTTTTATTCCCTCTGTTGCAGCCTGCTGGCCTCCCTGTGAGTACCTGACATGCTGGGCTGCCCCAGCAGTATCTTTCTTCCCAGTCCTTACCCATGCCTTTTGCCTGAAAGATCCCTCACTGTGCCATCCACAGGTCTCAGGCCAGCCCCCTCCTGTCAGGTCCTCGCCCAAATGTCTTTTCCCTTCAAAGTCTACCAGACCACCTTCTTGATGGTCACAGGGACCACTGCGTTGCTTTCTACATCTTCTCCTTCACTCTTATCTTGTACATAATTTCTCCCAATTTCTATTATAAATTGTGTACTGGGCTATCTTCCCCTCTGCAATATAAATAAATTCTATGTAGCAGGATATTTTTTCCCTGTGCCTACCTAAAACCCAGAGGCTATTGTGAACTCCAGGATGCATGCTAGGTAAACACTCTACTACTGAGCTACATAACATAGCCATGCTTTGGAAACAGGGTCTTGATAAGTCATTAAGTTGCTTGGGCTGGGCTCAAATTTGCAGTCTTCTTGCCTTAGCTTCTCAGAGTGTCGGGATTACAGGCATGTAGACCCTGCTACAAAAAAGAATTTTTACTATGTATTGTAAACTGGTCTTGAACTCACTATGTAGCCCAGGTTGGTCAAGAAAATTGCGAAGTCTATACTAGTAAATTTTCTGATATCTGCAGAGGGCTTCCCCCAAAGACTGCCTCCCGGTGAGTAAAGAATGAAGGTTTTAGCACATCCTAAAAGTAGCACATCCTAGTCCTTAAATACTGGCTGTGGGACCGGCTAAAGGCAACTTCAGAAAAGATACATGCACACATACCTTAGAGAGACCAGTCAGGCAGTCCTGAACAGCTCCAGTGCTGGCCTTTCTCATTTTCCCTTCAATGTTCTCCAGCAGATGTGGTATCTAAACGTTTAACACCAGTACCTTCCTCCCAGGACCATCTTGCACACACCTACCCAGAGCTGTGGGGTGTATTCTGTAGCTAATGGGGGGTTCCTTAACAGGTTCTCTGGGTGACTGAGACCAGACTTCAGCTTATTAGCACCAGCTGCAACCAAGCAGTCATGCCAGACTTCACACAAACAGAGATCACAAGCTGGCTGGGCCAGGTGCATGAATAAACCAACACACCTGTGTGCAATGAAATATTTACACGAGGCAGAGAGTTTAGCAAGACAGTGAGGAGGGCACTGAGTGGAAAGCAAGAGCAGCAGCTTGCTTCGCTCCGGCCAGGGCAGGCAATGCCACCTCCTCTGTTCTTAGGTAGGTATTACGTCACTAGTCTCCCTCAGCACTTAGAAATTGTGCCTTTCTATTGCATTTGAACTATTCAAAGACATTTCTGTTCTGCTTTATGGGAAACTTATTGCAAATATCTTGGCTCTGAAGACACTTAATTTCTTACCACTTGAAGCTCATTCTCAATTAAGAAAAAAGGCCCATTTTGACAATTCTTAAAAGCAACTAACAATCCTTCCCCAAACTTCAGTTTTCAGCAAAGCTGCAGCTTCCACAGGAAGTAGGAAAAGCAGAGGTCACTTAACAAACCAAGAGGAAAGTCTTCGGACTGCTTCAAAGAGATGGTGTTACTTTGTACACCCACTGCTTTGCCTAAAAAGCTGCTTAGACCATCTTCCAGGGAGGAGCCCCAGAGACTGAGCTAAGTAGTTTGTTCAGCCCCAGCACTCCTCTGCACAGAGCCTGAGGCAAGGATTTCAGTGCAGTTACTTACTTGCACTTTTTTGTTTGTTGGAGATGGGAGTTTCACGATGTAGCTCACTCTTTGAACTCACTATGTAACCCCATAGGTTGGCCTTAAATGTCCTGTCCCGGCCTCCTGAGTCCTGAGGTCACAGGGTGTGCCAAGTACTGCCTTGCCCAATTCATGGCCACTTGGGTGGAAGTTAGAACCCTGAAGAGGTGGGAGAAAAGAAAAGAATGAAAGGGAAGACATAAAACACTGATGCAAACGGGCTTCCCTGGCTTCTTAGGGGAGGATCAGAAGTACGGCTGCCTGAGAGTGTGTCCCTAAGCTTTAACAGGAGAAACCACCTAGCTACTCTGCACATTCAGGTTCACTCTGAGTGAGGCAATCTTTCCAGGTGTTATTGGTTCCCTCAGGAATTATGTAGAAAGCCAGGGACGGAGCTGGTGACTGTGCATTTCCAAATTCTGAAGCAAAAGGGCAAGTTGACATGAGTGTGCTCAGCAGTGGGCTTGTGGGTTACACAGGCCCAGGGCCACACCTTGGACTCTGGGCAGCTCCAGGCCTTGAGAAGGGGGATGTGAGAATTGAGCAGCACCTTTGGAAATAAGATGGCAAGGAAGCGACTTTGTAGAGAACATCAACATTTATGTCTAATACAGTGGGATCTCAGAGTTCTTTCTCCTCCCAAACTTAGTACAAAATGATTCACAGAACATCTTTGAAAATAAATGCACTCTGGGGCCACGGGGCCAAATCTTTTGGCAAGTTTATTTGCTTAGGTCCAAATCACGGCAGAGATTTGGCCTGGAGCAGTCCTGCTGGATGTTGCCTCCCTGCTCCATGGCCTATGGTGTTTTGCTTGCTTGTTTTCTTTTTTCTGTTCTCCTCTCTCTCTGTCTCTGCCAGTCTGTCTCTCTTTCTCTGTCTCTCTCCCTCTCTCACTGCTCTCTCTCTTCTTCTCTCCTTCCCTCCCTCCTTCCCCTCATTCATTCCTTAGCTTTTTAAGGTATGTATTCACAAGCCCACTTACTTTGGTCTAAGAGGCACCTCTTTTCTTTCCTTGCAAGACTGCATTCTCAGTGTTTGGGCCTGAGGTCTCAAGACTGTGACCTTGAGTGATACAGTAGCCTCAAGAAAGCTTGGTCAAGGTTTTAAAGTTACTACTGATTCAAAATTACTACTGGAGCCAGCAAAAAGTGAGCCTGAGATCAGAAGAACATGGCTGGGCTGCAACTGGCCTGGCTGAGTTTCCAGCTGGATCTCCTCATCTCCATCTCTGGCCTGCAGAGATGGCTTGAGAAGTCAGGTCCAGCAATAATATGGCACTCCTCTGGGAGGCTAGCGAGGAGCTTCAGTGACACATCAAGCCACCAGCACCTGCAGTGCCACAAAATACTCATTATGATAGAAAAGATTTGGGCCCAAAAAAGTGATAGGTGTTTCTAATGTTATTATTGTTGTTGTTTAACTATTCTGTATTCTCTTTAGCTAAAAAAATAAATAAAAAACACTACTACCCCTCTTTAAAAAAGTGATAAAACTATGCATATTTTTGAGACTGTTCATTTTCCCACAGATCACACATTGCTTTGCACTTGAACATGCTAGAAATGAGTATGTGAGTGTGTGTGCGCACACGCACGTGTGTGTGCATGAGTGAGCGTTTGCACACATATTAAGAATGGTAAGCTCAAACAATGAAACAGGAATAAACAATGAAACCTGCCCCACCCCAACAGAACAAAGCAAATCAATGCAGTGGGAATTTCAGAGGCCACAGATAATAGAAATCTCTCTGCCATTGCCCTGTGCTCAGAAGAGACAGGACCCACCGCCCTTTAATGGTTCTGCCTACAAGATCCATTGTAATGCTTTTTTTTTCTGGAGGCACTCAAAATTAATTTGGTTTCCCAGCATCTTGTCCTATTTTTATATATGCACTAACTGTTCATTCAAAAATAAAAATAAAGGATCATACAAGATACATGCAGTTGCCTTTTATACTTGCGGATGAAAAACTGGTTATGCAGGAGGCTAATGTTGTTATTCCAGAGAGATAACTCTGGTTGCTATGGTGAGGAATCTTCTGTCAGTCACCCTGATGAAGTTGGCTCCTCTTACAAGAATGGCCTCTATTAGAGCTACAGTTGGAATATATTTGCCACTGAGCTTTGACTCGAGTGTTTAACTTGGTGGACAGGTCTGTGTTTTATCAATTGGAACACTGTAGTGTAGACTTTAAATATGGTGCTGAAGAGCTGAGATTTCTCTCACTGCTCTCAGAAGGGAACAGTTTAACAACTCAGTCTGGGTGGTCTTTAATGTCTGAAAAAGTATTGAAAGATTTTGGCAAACATAGAGCTAACCATGACCAGCAAGAGAAAAGCTCTAAGGAATACATTAAAATATGAGGTATGATTTAGTTGGTAAAATGAGAGTTCCTTTAATAGATTAAATGATTGTTGATTTTTTTAAAAAATTCAATGGTTTTGATCTGTGGTGCTCACTGCTTAATGATCTGCCATTCTGGCTGAAATTTATTCAGGCAATAATCCACAAGAAATTGGTTGTTTTCAGCAGTTTATGACTTGTTATTTAACATTTAACAGAATGGCTATTTATTTTGGAAACAACCAATTCTGAGAGGTTTATTGCTATTGTAAACCATAATCAACTGCTTGTATCATTACTAGTTTTGAAAGAGATAAAATGGGCAGCTGCGAGGGGAAAATTGTTGAGTAGCTTTAAACATTTGCATTTGCGATTGTACAGAGGAGTGACTTCACCTTGAAGTTCGCCTGCATTCACAGCCACTCCGCGCTTGCCTTCGCTATGAAATATTCAGCGTTGTGGTTAAAATTGGATCCAAATAAGATAATGCTCCTAAGGTCCCTGCAAATTTTTTTAATTACTTTCATGGAAAAAGAAGATAAGACTTGGATGAGGGAGGACAATGCCGTAGATTACATTTTGTTTATCCCAGTATCATAGCAGGAATTAAGCCTCACTGCTTTTGTGGAAACCCAAGTGTTTGAGTAATTTATTCCACCGAACCTTCCAAGAGCTTTTTTTGTCATCAGGGTTTCTGCTTTAGTGCTTGCTGTGCGGCTAGAAGATTCACTCCTGGGGACTGAGCTGGAGAGCATGATTAGGTCTCTGAGCTGCTCTTCAGCCTAGAGGTTCGGGAGTGTGTGCAGCAGGTCTGTGATGATTTACAAAGGACTCAATGTGCATCAAAGCCACACCAGTTCTCTGCCATGTGTTTGGTCTGAGCTGTTTGGATTTCCAGCTGGAACCTGTAGTCCTAGAGCCACAGAGCAGAAAGGCACTGGTAGCTTCCAGCAGATGGGCCCTGTGGCAGTGAATCTAACTGCAAAGGGAGCCATTCTCACATCTTTTAGAGCCTCCTTTTCCATTTCAAAAAAGAGACCATAACAATACCATCTCTCCTACTACAAAAGGTTATCCTGAGAAGCAAAGAGCAGGATGAAGTCCAAAGTCAATGGTGAGAGTTAAGACTCCGTGCATGAGTGTTTCATTACAAACACCTTTTTCTTAGTCTGCCTGTCTACAAATAGACCAAACCAACGCATAGCTCCAAAATTTTTTCTTGTAGTTCTTAGAAGGCTAAAATAGGAAAATCACTGGGAGTTCAAGGCCAGACTGTGCTACCTAGTAAATTCAAAGCCAGATGGAATTACATCACATGACCCTGTCTCAAAAAATTAATTCTTTTTTTCATACATTTGGTATTTGTAAGTTTAGTTTGTAATAATTTTGATTTGCAAGAATAAAATGACTTCTTCAACAAGAATGTTTTAAAGGTGAGACCTTAAATATGGTATTTTCTCTTTAGGAAAAAGCTTTAGAAAGGGAAATTCAGGAGCTAGGGTGTAGTTCAGTGGTAGACCTCTTGTCTGGCATGTGTGAGCCTCTGAGGGCTAGGCTTGGAATCTAAAAACAGAAACAAAACAGAACAGATGCATTTTCTTCTCAGGTTTAGGAAAGGAGCCTCACTTCTTGGCACACAGGTTTCTCCAGAGCTCATCCAACACCGATGAGCAGCGGCAGAGGTGGTGACACCATATCCCGTTACTACATCCTGCTCTCTGGGTTACAACCTTTGAGGGGTCTGGAAGAGTTAAGGAAAGCAAGAGTCATAACAGCAAAGAAAAAGAGAGGTACAGAAACACTTATAGAAAGACAAAGCAGAGACATGGTGGGCAGAAAGATAGAAAGGATCTGATGAACAGAAAAACAACTCCTTAGCAAGAGACTTCAGGGGAAGGAGGAGAAAGAGAGATTCACAGACAGAGACAGAAAGATACATTGCACTGTGAGAAGACAGAGTTGGTAAAATTTACAGAAAAAGGAAGGACACAGAGAAAAAGCAACCAGGAATATAAGATGAAGAATGGTGAAGAGAACAAAGAGACAAAGAGGAATGGACAAAAAGAGCAGTTTTACAGAGTGTCTCACTCAGTGCCTGAGTGTGAGTGAGAAAGAGAGAGAGACAAAGAGAAACAGAGACAGACAGAGACCACACAGACAGAAGCACTTCCACCCCCCTCGCACCCACCCCGCCCCTGACAGATGTATTTGGGGCTTGCATTTCAACATGAGTTTTTGGAGGGGAATGCAAAGCATGGCACTGGAAAGGTGTTTGCATTCTCTGTCTCTCAGCCTGGACTGAGCGTTTCAGAAGAGCTACCCCACAACAAGGGGGTTGAAGCAGGAGGATAGCTGCAAGTTCAGGGTAGCCTGGGCTATTCTGCCTCAAACAAACAAAACCGACTAGCTGCCGCTTTGGGTCATATGAGAACTGACAGATAATGTGTGAGACACGTTCAGCCCAGCTCTGGGCTGAGTCTAGGTCCTGGCGGCAGTGTTTCCATAAGCACAGCGGGGTCAAGTCCCTGCTGTGTGCTCCCAGCAAGGGGACCCACAGATGATGCCAACACTCTCATGACTTTTTATGCTTCTTGGTCTAAGCCATAGGGGTTTAGAAAGATTTCTTTTTTAATTCTAGGTCTGTCACATTTGCAAATGAGCTTGCCCTTTGAAGCAAATCTATACAAAACAGGGAAGCTCCAGTTTTCCTTCTCATGCCTGCTCCTCCCTCTCAGGGCAGCTGCTAATGATGTTGCATAGTTGGGGGGGAGGGCTGAGATCAACCCAACCCCCTGTGAGGCTAGACTCCAAGCCCCAGCCCTGAGCCTTCCCAGCCCACACCATGCCACAGTGTGACAGGGATGCTACAAGGCCCAGTCTCTTGTCAGCACAGGGATTTCTTCCTGCAGTAACAGCGACGCTATCATGTACTTGGTATTCATCATGTGCCAAAGGCTGGGCTGAACGTGTCTCACACATTATCTCGTCAGTTCTCATATGACCCAAAGCGGCAGCTAGTCGGTTTTGTTTGTTTGAGGCAGAGTAGCCCAGGCTACCCTGAACTTGCAGCTATCCTCCTGCTTCAACCCCCTTGTTGTGGGGTAGCTCTTCTGAAACGCTCAGTCCAGGCTGAGAGACAGAGAATGCAAACACCTTTCCAGTGCCATGCTTTGCATTCCCCTCCAAAAACTCATGTTGAAATGCAAGCCCCAAATACATCTGCCAGTGGTATTTTGAGATGTGGCCTTTGGAAGGCAATTGGGATTGAGATAAGGTCTTCAGGTTGTGGCTCCCAGGAAGATACTGGTGGCTTTATCAGGAGAGAGAGAGCCAGGCTGGTTGGTGTCTGTTTGTCTGCTTGCCCTATCTCACAAGGGGGAAGGTGATACCTCCACCACATTAGATGCCGTAACAAAGCCCTCAGGAGAGGCCAAGCAGATGCAGCATCACGCTCTGAGACTCTCCACCTCAGAGACAGAACCATGTGCCAAATAACTTCTTTCTGTTTGCTTGCTCTTTTGTTTGCTCTTTGAAATGGGTATCACCATGTGGTTCAGGCTGGCCTCAAACCCACAGTGAACCTTTGCTTGAGTGTCCCTGTTGTGGGGTGGCTCCTTCTAACAGTGGCTCCTCAAATAAACAGTACTAGAGTCTGGGTTGTTTGTCTTTCCTTCTGGAGTTAGATTCCAGGTTCTTGTCTCAAACAAAAATGTGAATGAAACAAGCAAAAAGTACTGATAAAGTTTATTTTATTTTATTTTATTTTGTCTTTTTGAGACAGGGTCTCACTATGCAGTTCAGGTTGGCCTTAAGCTTACTTTATAGCTCAGGCTGGTCTCAAACTCACAACAATCCTGCCTCAGCCTCCCGAGTGCTGGGATTACAGGCATGCACCACCATGCCCAGCTTGATAAAGTTTATTTTAAAAGATAAAAGTGAAGAGTTAGGGAGAAACTAGCTCTGCAGAACAAGCTTGGGCTAAGTAAAGGGAAAAGTGAGATACCAGTATGCCCTAGAAGAAGCAAGGAGGCCTATCATAAGGAAAAGCAAGATAACAACCTGTTCTTGGCACCGATGTCCTTTTATATTGTCAAAATCATAAGGAAACCTATAAGAACTTCTATATATATATGGGTCCTGAGAGGCAGTGCTGGGATCCTGTGCCTCTGGCTGATGTCAGATCTAGGCTGACCAACTGAAAACCTGCCTTAGTTCTTGGGAACAGTCATCATCCAGGGCTTTGGGAACTGTTCTGCGATCATGTCTACAGCCCAGTTTTGCCATGCCCTGATCTCCTATATCATCCCGAGTACTGTGATGATAGGCATGTGCACCATGCTGGGTACTTTTCTCACTGTAAATTACCCAGGCATAGTTACTTTGTTATTGCAAAAGAAATACACAAGGAAGGGAAGGGGAAGGGGGGAAGGGGGAAAGAGAAAGGGTTAAGGGGGAAAGAGAAAGGGCAATGCCCTCCCCCAGCAGAAGAGAAGGAAGGAAGAGGAGAGAAGAGAGGGGCGGGGAGGGGAGGGAAAGGGAAGGGTGGGAAAAGGAGAGGAGAGGGGAGGGAAGGGGAGGAGATGGACTAACACTCCCACATGCTGAGACAGCCTGCTTAACAGCCTAGTTCACACCTGAGGACAATGAGCACCACAGAAAGGACTCCATTCAAGGCTGTCTTTACTTTTGGTTCCCCATGAGGAAGCCATCCACAGGCCCTACCAGGGAAACAAGCTGGAGATGCAGCATGGGTGAGTGGGACTCCCCATATCTCTGCCCTTTCCCTCAGACAAATCTAGTGTTTATGATCCTGATGGCTGAGGCCACCAGGACGGAGGAGGCCAGAACCTCTGCCTCACTGTACTCCCAGCTCCTGTGGCCACCACAGGCAACAGGCCCGAGTCCACAAGTCAGCAGACCTGCCTCTCCTATGCTATCACAAGGTTAGGCCCCTGCAGTGTTAGGAGTTTCCCTATCTGTGCTGCAAAGTGTTGGCCCCTGTGTGCATGTCACTAGTGAGCACTTGGTACATGGCTTGTGTGCCTGAAGAAATGAAGTTTTGAACTTAGTGTTAATTAACTTCAGTTCACATTTAAATGCTCAGCTGCAGTCCTGGACAGCATGGTTTCAGGCTCCGGGATTCCAGTGGACCAGCACTGGGGCTTCTCTCTTTGTCCATGCGTGGGCTGCAGGGCTTGGGGGTTTCTCTCCAGGCCTTCCTGGACTCTGTGGGCAGACTTTGCTTGTGTCCTCTCATCTTTATGCATCCTTGGTTTCCACGGCAGTGTGACTTTGCTATGCTCTGCGTGTGGGAGGCAGGGAAGCAGCTACACGCGTCAGGCAGGCTCTTTCTTGCTACTGCAGCCAACTCAGGCTGATTTAACCAGAAAATAAACTCATTACAAGGATATTTAAAGGGACCCAGAATGACCAGGAGGGCCAAAAATCAGGCTCAGGGCTCCTGCAGCCAGAACAGTGGCTCGGGCCAGGTGGGGAGGCACAGTGTACATTACTGATACTGTTGGTCTTAATCCTGAGGTGCTACCAGGCAGCGGGGTTGCCAAGCCTGAAAGAGGCCTGAAACAGACTAGCCTGCCGGCACCCTTGTCACTATTTTAATTCTGAGCCAGTGTTTCAGGCTGGCAGTGCCTCTGTAATCTTCCTACCTGCTAGATGTCAGGGAAGTTGGCAAAGCAAGAAGTTGCCTTACAGCTTCTACAACAGGAGGCAGGATTTGCCTTAGCTCGAGGGATACCACAAAGCCAGGAAAGTACTCAGATGCTTGGTAATTACAAGAATAAATATTCATTCTCAGCTACCACAGAACACCTCTACCCAAAGCTCCACCCAGGAAAGCAGGCTCTGCAGTCCCCCTAACATCAGCACAAATCTTAGCTGCCCAGCCAGATCTTATCGTAGTGGCCCCCGGCAGAAGTACTTTTGCCAGAGGATGCTGTGATGTGATGCCACACACTGTGGACAGAATGGATGTGATGATATGGCCACATGAAAATACTGTGTTCACGCGGGTCCTCGTAGGGTCCATTATGTGGGAAATGAGAGGGAAGTCATCTTTAGTCTTAGTAAGTACAACAAGGGGCAGGTGACATAGCTTAGTGGACTTAAAGCCTGCTTAGGCAAGCATGGGGACCATAGTTCAATCCCAGGCACCACATGCCAGGCCAGCACCAGCCCCACCCCTGGGTGCTCCAGCCACCAAAATCAATGCTGAAGAGGCTGAAAACAGGAGGATCGCTAGGAGTCCAAGCTGCGTAGTGAGACCCTATACCAAATAAATACACACTCACACACACACACAGTGGAGTAGCTGTCTCCCGTGCCCACATACAAACAGCTCCAGGCAGGCCATTGCTGGGAAGCCATGCAAAGGCCAGGCTGACCACGAGGCCAAGCCGGCACCACGGCTTTTCTATCCTTCCTTTCTTCTTGCCTTGATTTGCTATCAAGTTTACAGTAACTGCATTAGTTTGCCTTTCAATTGTATCTTTGTAATCCACTTCACCTCCTTTTTCACAACAGGTCAAAATAAAAATATGTAACAATATTAGCCAATCACCATACTATTTCAAGGAGTTGAGGCTGCAGGAGGGTCAGGCAGTAGGTGGTAAGGGAAGGCACCAAGCAGCACCCTTACAAGGATAAAGAGGAGATACCCGTTCATGACAAGGAGCAAAACAAGGAAGAACTTTCCAGCAGCATGGACAGAACCGACATTTATTTTGGTTTTCAGCTGTTTTGTTCTAAATATTGACTGCTACAAGCTGGAGGTTAAGTATTTACCTTTTCAGATAGTCTTTCACTATGTAGTTTGGGCTTGGCTTGCACTATGTAGTCCAGCCTGGCCTTAAATTCCCAGCAATCCTCTTGCTTCAGCTTCCTGGGTCCTAGAATTACAGGCATGCACCACCATGCCCAGCATTGGTGGAAAGGATTTATTACATCACTCCTGGTTGGTTTTTTTCTGACATATTTTTTTCCTTCTCTGTTTTTCCATTTCCAGGCAGATTGGGAAAGGACTCTGGAGCTAAATTAAGAGGCCCTGCTGGCCCTGCTCCCATCTCATCTAATCATTTGGCTCCCAGCCCTGAAACAGGTGGACCTGGCTCAGCAGCTAAGGCCTTTCAGTTAATTGTGGGCAACACTGACAAAGTCTTTTCATTTACTTTGGAAAGAAATGTCTAAGTAAATCCACCCTCTTTAGTAGATTGAGCAGCCAAAGTAGCTTTCCAGACAGCACATGCTACCAGACCAATTTCCTTTCCTTGTTTGATGGAATGAAAAAAAAGGGCCCTGATAAGGAGACAAGCCATAGACACCAGCTCCCATGCCACCCTGAAGGGTGTTCTCATTGGCTGATCAGAGTGGTGGGTCAGAGTGGAATGAAATATGGACAGGGTCAAGGGGTACATGACAGTCTACTCCTGGAGCCCTTGAGAGCCCTGGGTGGAACCCAGACTATGGAGCCAAACAAGAACACTTCAAAGATTCAGCAGAGATGGAAGGGTTCCTGTATTTGACAACTTGCTCATCTTCCTGATGGGCCTTGAGCAAACTGCAGAGAAATCTCATGTGTGAGGGGCTGATGTGGCTGTGGTAACCTTCAGTGGTAGGAACCTCTCATGGGCTACAGAGAAGGGACATCTTTTTGTTGGGCCTGGCATCTTCTGTGGAAGGTGGCTCCTTGTTTAAAGAGCCTGGTCTGGGGTGTGACCAATACTCAGTCTGGGTGCCAGCTCTGACTTTTATTATGTGCACAAGCTCAGGAACATCATTTACCATCTCCAGATTTCATTTTCCTTGTCTGTGCAATGGGTATTTTCCCATTAACCTTGTTGTATCCAGATCATTAGGAAATTAGAATGAATACTGGCACTCATGTCTAGCACTCAATGTATATTCTTTCCCTCCTAACTCCCTGCTTCCCAGGACTTCTCAAATGGTTTATACCCAGTGACAGCATGGTTATATTAGCTCAGATATATCACTGTTTCACGAGTTCTGTAATAAAAGAAAAAAATCCCTCAGGTCTCCAAAGCCCCAACAAAGGACATGTGTAACCTGAGTAACAGAAAATCAAGCATGCAAGCACAAAATGGACATAGTCAACAGAACCTCATACTTATCAAGTTTCTATAAAGACACTGAATTGATAGAAAGTGTATATATGGAGCCAGGGAGATAGCTCAGTAGTCTAACAGCCTGCTTGGAAAGCACAAAGACCTGGGTTCCATCCCCAGTACCAAATACTTTGCTGGCTTCACCCTGGGCCCACAGAGCCTGCCACTGAAACTGGGTGTGGTGGGTGGTGCATGCCTGTAATCCTAGCACTGGGGAGGCTGAAACAGGAGGATCACTAGGAGTCTGAGCCATGTAGTGACCCTGTACCAAATACATAAAAAAAAGAAGAAAGTGTATGTATGGAGGAATTTATTTTAATGAGCTACTCACAAGCCTTGCAAGTCCCAAATCTGCAAGATAGACTGGCAACTTGAAGATCCAGGGAAGAACAAGCATTGCATTTGAAATCTGCAGGCAGAATTCACTCCTCCTTGGAAATCAGTCCTTGCTGTACTGAGGTTTTCAAATGATTGGATGAATCCCAACCACATTAAGGGTAATGTTCACACAAGTCTTCTGATTTGGGGCTGAGCTTAGTGGTGGAGTACATGGTTAACATGATTAAGGCACTAAGTTTAATTCCAACCACCAAACTCTGATCTAAATGTTAATATTATCTAAGAATCACCTTCATAGGATCATCAGAATGAGGTTTGACTAAATAACTATATATTGAGGCTGAGCTAAATTGACATATTAAAATCAATCACCACAGACTTCACATTATACTTATGCTCAGGTGACCTTTGTTTCTGTCTTCATTTCTTGCCCTAAGACAGTTTTCCTCCATTCTACGAGGGCATACAGGGTCTTCTCAAAGGTGGAGATCATAGCTAATCCAATTGGATATCCTACGGACTGGCACCAGATCAGACACACACGTGTCCTTCACAATGCTCACTGAATATATAGCAACCTAGAGATTGTAAGTGCTTAGATATCCAGATGGTACCTTCTCTGTCACTTTCTCAAACTAGGACGATGCAAGAGCTCTCTGTGTCGTCATCTGGATTTCTTACTCCATCCAGAAATACACATGGCTTCATGATGGTCCACGGCCAGTTTTCACATTTACTAACAATGTGATTCTAGACAATTTCCTTAGGTTGGGAATGTAGCTCTGCAGTACAGCACTTGCCCAGCATATGCAAGGCCCCAACACTGCAAAATAAAAAAAAAAAAAAAATTATAATAAAAATAAAAAACAAACAGTTTCATTGTCAGAAAATGCATATAGGAAAGGTGGCTGGCTAGAGCACACATTCTGACATGCTCCTGCACTGGTACCCAGGAAAGTGTAGAAGATCATTTGGTCTAGGTTGGACAAAGAAAGATATGACAATGTTGAAGACAACCAAGGCATTGCTATTTGAGACTCTGCCAAGTCTTAGATATATTTAGCTTCATCATTTAATCATCACACAAAGGCAGAGAAGGGTGTGTGTGTGTGTGTGTGTGTGTGTGACAAGACTATCAATCTTTTCAGTGTTTCAATACATACTCAAGTACAAAGGAGACCAATTATTTTAAAATATAATTTGATTAGTGAAATCTTGTATCCTGTATAATGCTGTTTTCTTCTATCACTATTTTGTATTCTTTAAAAATAACAAAAAGTACAAAAAATAAATATAATTTTATGTAAGTAAAAAACCTCTGTGACTCAGTATAATTGTGTATGTGTGCCATTATTAATATCAAGATGCAGCAGCAAGTCAAAAGCTGACTATAATTTTGAAGTATATGAGTATGAATGATAGACAGGTCTGCAATAATTGTAACAGAAAATGTCTGTGTCCTGATGATGATGTCATAGGCTAACAAATGCTGCTTACATTTATAAAGAAAATGGCAAATTTCAGTTAGAGGTTCATGCAAATAAAAATGATTTTCTTCTACCCTAAACATAGACCTTTCTCTATTTTATCTACAATTTCCTTTGAAGTCCATTATTTCATTGTTTTATGCCTAATTTACAGATGAGGAAAAAAGAACTCAGAGAAGTGAAGAAGCCTTTCAAAGACCACACAGTAGATCAATCAAGGTTCCCACTTGGAAGGACTCTTGCCTCTACAGCTTGTTTTCACTGGAGCAGTGCTCCAGTCCTCAGTGAGCTGCTCATCACACAGGAAATGTGTCAGTGTCACAAGCTGGAGCCCCATCTGCAGAGTCTCACTCAGGAGGTGTGCAGTGAGGGTTGAGATTCGACATCTCTGACCAGGAGCTGGTGTTTAGTGCTGGTCTCTTCTAGTAAGGATTTGGGTTCCTGCAGTTCCTGTGCAGTTGGCCTGGCTCTGTGTCAGGCCTCAATGAGCCTGTCTAGTCTACTGATGCTCGATCTGGTTGTCCACCCCAGCAAGTTGGACAGGCTGCCTGATTCCAAGAAACAGCCAAGTAGAAAAACATAGGTGTAGTGAAGAGGAGTGGACCATGGTCATGATTATGGCAGAGGCACTATGCTTGATGGTTCCCATGTATCACTTTATTTCTCCTTCACAGCACTCTTGGGTGGCGGGGCTGCCTATTAGCTCAGTTGTTTAAGTGCCTACTTAAGCAAAGCAATGAGGCCCAGGATTATGTGGTTCAATCCTCAGATCCTCATGCCTTACCAGACCTGCCCTTAAGGCATTAAGCCAGCCAAAAAAGAAAAAAAATTCCTTCTACAGCACTCTTGGGGAGTGTGCACCCTGATCCACCACTTTACAGTTAAAAAAGCTGTGGCTTTAGAGGCTAAGTAACTCGTCCAAAGCTACACAGCAAATAAGTATATCACACATATTGAAATCCACAGTAGTCTGTTGCCAAAGCCTAAATTCTTAGAATTCTGCTTTTCTCCAACAGAGATGCTGTAGAAGTGGTAACCTCTCTCACTTCAGGACCTGATATTTTCCTTTTGACTTAAGCACTGCCTCTTGCTCTGAACAAAAGCTTAAAACAATGTAATGAAAGTAGAAATTTCATCAGGCCAAACCTAAAGGAGCCTTGAAGATCCACAAGGTCTTGAATCTTTTCTAGTTCCAGAGCAGGCTTCCTAAAAGTTTGTCACAAAGGTACCTCTTCTGGCATCCTAAATGAAAGGTGACAAATGTTCTGAGGTCCTTAGACTATAATCACACTGGGATAAATGACTATTCTGAGCCAACTCAGAATCCCCTTTAAGTTGAGAACAAAGTTTTCAGGAATGTAGGCTATAAATCTTAAGGGAAAATTTGATTTTATACTCACCTGAGACTGCTTCCCAAAGACAGCATGGAGGGAAGATGTCAGGCTTTGGGGTGAATGACCTAGATTCCCTTCCTGATCATGTGATTCTGTTAAAGGTACCTAAGCTCTGTGGGGGGAGGTGATGGCTGAGACAGGATCTTACTATGTAGTTCAGGTTGGCTTTGAAATCACTATGTAGCCCACGCTGACCTCAAAGTCATGGTGATCCACTTGCCTCAGCCTTCCAAGTGCTGGCAGTACTATTGGCTGGCTCAGTATATAAGCTCTTCAATTCCCTCCTCATGTAAAACAGGGATAAAAATAGTTAACCACATTACTAGGATTAGACATAATATAAATAATGGCATAATGCCTCATACTTGATAATTGATAGCTGTGAGTATAATCTGAATTTGCTTTATCATAGTTATTAAACAACTATTCTTCCTTAGCCAGAAGTCTTTGGTGATCAGTTACATATTTTAGTAAAGCTGTTCAATTTCATTACAACGTCATTATAATCTGATTTTAGGCCCAGAGGTCTGAATCTTTGTTCACAGGTATTTCCTGTAAGACAAATTTCCAAGATACACAGAAAGAACCAGAGAGGTGGTGGTGTTGTGGGTACTGTATAAAGGAACTAGAATTGTTGAGAATTTATTTTTAGAAAAAAGTGATTTACTGGGGAGACAGGTCTGCTATCTAAATGCATGCCTGGCAAGCACAAGGACCTGGGTTCAATCCCCAGCACCATATGCCATGTCAGTCCCTAAACCCTGGGAAAGCTGTGGTGGTCCATGCCTGTTATCCCAGAGCTGGGGAAGCTGAGACAGGAGGATCACTATGAGTTCAAGATGTGTAGCAAGATCCTGTACCAAATAAATAAGTAAATGATTTAAAAAATTTTAAAGAAGAACCATGCAACATTTAAGCTCATGTATCTGGTTTATTTCACTTAACATTATGGTTTCAAGGTGCATCGATTTTCCTGCCAATGACTTAAATCTATCTTTGCTTTGTCAAAGGTGAAGGGGCATAAGAGATAGGAGGGGAAGGATAGAAGATGAAACATGAGTTAACACATATACATGTGTTATGTATATGTACCAAGGAATGTAAATGTATGCTACACATGGGTACTAACAGAAAATTATAAAAAAATTAATAGTCAAAAAGAAACATTGTTGGAATAGCTGCATGAATAGGCACTCAGTGGGCATCTGCCTACCAGTGATGGTGAACTTTTTAGAGCTTTCAATAGAAACAACTGCTGCTGCACATGTGCCCTAAGTGCATCACTACTGGATACAAATAACTCTAAGGTACATGTTATTATGGGTCAGAATACCAAAGGGCAACTTATAAAAATTCCACAAGTTTTCTGTGCTAAGAGAGTGCATCAGGGATGTAAACCCAGGTGAATGTGACTCAGAAAAATGTGAGCTACAGACTGTCCATTAGTGGGCATCTGATTCAAGAGACTCAGGGAAGGCTGCATCCTCTCAAAGCTGACCTAGGAGACTAGAACCCAGGTCCTCGGTCATCAGTTATAGGAACTCAGTTGTATTCTTTGAGAAAAACTTTGATGTTCACATTAAAACACAAAACAAAAATACACCATATACTTAACTGTATAATTTAAGTTAGACATGGAATATTAACAGAAAATGCCTGGATAGGGCAGAAGAAATAGTACAGAGGTACAGTACCTGTCTGGCAAGCAAGAGGTCCTGTTTGATACCTGGTATGATAGGAAGAAGAGCAGAGGAGGGGAAAGGAAGGGAGGGGAGGGGAGAGGACAGAGAAAAAGCCTAGATAACATAAATATTTTGACACTCCCCTCCTTTGGAGGGGAGTAGAATTTCCAAAAGGCATCAGCATAAATATGAGAATCAAAAGATAGGCACCATCATTCTCTGAAATGGGATCAAATTGGCAACACCTGTAGGTATGTCTTCCTAATAGTATGTGTTGGGGGGGGAGAGAACATGCCCCAAAAATGATTTTATCAAATGCAATACATCTTCATATGGAGTTGAACATCTGTAGATTTCATTGGAACAAGCTCAATCACTTGCAGATGTTCAGCTACTTGCAAAGTGCAGCAAAGATCTGAACCTGAAGCATAAAGTAAGAATAAAAAGACCCCAGGCTTTGGATCCTGTGTTGTTAGGCTGTTGTTTTGAGGCACTTTCCCATGTACAAGAGAGCTGCTCTGCAACACTAGACACTGCCAATGCAGAATGGTTCTTGGATGAAAAATCAATGCTGCTGCGCCTCACAGATATATTAATAATGCTTTGAGCACTTCTCCTGGAAGCCAGCGCACGCTGTGTGCTGCTCCTCATTAGTACCCATAAGACTCATCAATCTCACAGCCTCACTCTGAGACAGGGAGGTGCATGAGATTCCAGGGGGAGGGGACAAGGCCAGGACTCTGAAGGGCAGAACTGAGGGTAACCTAATGCTGTGTGGGTCTAGCAGGCAGATGCAGGTATGACTGGTACAAAAGTGATAACAAGATGAGTAGGAGAGGACAAAGGGAAGGGAAAATGTTTCTCTGCTCTTGTACACTTTTAGTGCTCACACACTCAAACCAAAAAGCAAACCTAGAGTGAACTGCTACCCATTTCACCATTTAGTCAGAAGTCAGAATCCTTGTCAGTTACCAAACACTTCAAAACAAAAATCGTTAAGCCTCTTCTGGTTGATCAGTTTGTCCCCTCAAGCCAATTTATACCACAGCAATTCCCACCGCCACTGGTGAATGAGGCACTGAATAATTTACTGCCTGGCCTACTGCTGACCTCCACTAACTAGGTGTTCAGGGTGCAAGATATTTCTGGTCAGTTTAGACTGGGCAAATTTGTCAGCCAGAGTGTTCTTTCCTCAGGAACACCTGTCAGCCAGACTGTGAGGGGGACCTTCCGACTCCCTTGATGTAACTCAGTGACAGAGCCTTTTGACCTGCTGACACCAGGGACTTCACTCAGATCTGAGAGATAAGGCTGAAAGGCACGAAGAGCATTTCTGAGCCTCACACCAGACTTGAGGATCTTCCAGTTAGGCATTCTCACTCTATGAAAACAACAGTCTAAAAGGTGTTTGTCTTTCATTTTTATATAGAGTATATGCAAGGAATAGTTGCTTCAAATATTTTGAATTAAAAACTCATCAGTTGTATGTTTTCAAGTTTTCTGATTTTCTCCTCCATTAAACTTCTTAAAACCCAACATCCCACACACCTTACATATTCTTACATGGTTTCATATTTCTCTATTACGTCCATTCAGAAAACTGATGTTCTATCAACACCGTCAAATAAAACATGTTCGCTGTGTGAGTCTGTATCTTATTCTTAATTCACCAGACTGCTGTAAACATTTTTGTCTGATAAAAGTTCCAGCTTCCACATTATGCTAGTCAGATTTTTTTATGTTAACCGAACACTGTCAATCATCTTTCCTCTATAGATTTAAACAAAAATCACATGATAGTTCCATGACATGAGACCCAAAGCCAAGAGAGAGCAACATATCCTGTGCTCAATGAATGTCTAATTGGCCTAGATATAAGTTATTATGATGTGACTGCTTCCTGAAACAGGGTGTGCACACATGCACATGTATATTTCCATGCACACATACATGAAGAGAGGAATGATGAAAATACCTTTGGGAAACTGAGTATTCCTCCCTTCCTCTTAAACTGCAGGCAACTGTGCAAGCATATTCAATAATATCCTGTCAGAGGTGACTGCTCAGTAGTGTCAGCATTTCTACTACCAATGCCTATGTTTGGAATTCCTCATGATTCAAAAGTGCTGAAGGCCAAGAAAAAAGGAATATGAAGACATCTGAGGCAAGAAATAAGTGAACAAATAAAGGAACCAGACACTTTACTATTTACATTATGTGACATATTAAAAAAATCAACTTTACAATATTATTGAGGGCCTGCCAAATGTCTCAGCAGATTAAAGCACCTGCAAGCAGGCACAGAGGCCAGGGGTTCCATCCTTGGGCCTGCTGTGCTGGCCCCAGCTCCACCCTGGGGTGCAGTGAGAGCAACTGAGACTGGGCCTGGTGACACGTGTCTGTAATCCCACACTTGGGAGGCTGTAAATAGGAGAATCACTATGAGTCTGATCTAGTAGTGAGACTCTGAATACCCTGTTGACCCTTCCCTAAAATATAAAAAAAAAAAAAAAATAATAATTGGGTTGATTTTCTATTTTTTCCCCTTGCATACTTTGGTATGAGATTTAAAAAAAAAAAAAAAAAACGAACAAGTTTCAGTAATGGCTCTGACAGAATCTGCCTGTCTATAACATAGTAACCTCCAGTCACTATGTCTGAGGGTCACCAGGCTGATGATCTTTTTAAGAAATACAAGAATGTGTAAAAGGCATCATCAGAGTCACAGCTTTTAATAGCGTTCACAAAATAGATGAAATCACGTGACATGTTTCACCAGAAAGCCCTGTGACTGCAAATATAATTCTGAATTTGGTATAAAAGCACTGTATGGACAAATAATATTCCCAGTCCAATTATTATTCCCAATATTCCCAGTCCACAAATGGGAATAGTGGCAAACAATTTTTGAAACTCTAAGGTACTAATTCCATTTCAAATGCTATTATATCCGTTGTTTCAGGCGTCTCATTTCTTCACTGTATTTTATTGCTCTCTGCTTTCACAAATTTTCTTGTTCCCCTCGTTAATATATTGAGCTATCACTTCTCTTTTCTCCCAGGGGTTGCTGCTTCAATCTCATGAGTTGTGTTTCGAACGTTACTCTGGGTGTTCTCCTTGAAAGCTCTTGCCAGGAACCGTTCAAATATTTCACCACAGCTTTCTCCAGCTCCTCTGCATCACAGAAATCCATACTGCTGAACTTTATAACTAAAATTTTTCTGTGTGTAACTGAATGGACACCACAATCTTCCAAAACAGAATGGGAGACATTAATTACCCTCTGCTTGTGATGCATGATGACACTGATCTTCCCCTAAACCTATTTTCACATGTCCCCATGTCACAAACATCGAAGAACGAGCCAAGACACATTCCTACTGCTACCCACAATATAATCAAAAAGAAAGAGCATGTGCCTCAAAATTTAGTTCATAGTCCCATCACTTAAAAATAAATTTGTAATCTTGGAAAATTTTATAACCCCTTGAACTTTTCTTTCCTTACCTGTAAAATGCAAATAATAGTACCTATCCCTCAGGGTAGCTATGAAAACTGATAATGTAGGTAGAATATAGGTATGCAATGAATATTACATTTTATTAAGTATTAAATCTATGAACATTAACTA
Organism: Ctenomys sociabilis; assembly: GCA_004027165.1. Lineage (NCBI taxonomy): Eukaryota > Metazoa > Chordata > Mammalia > Rodentia > Ctenomyidae > Ctenomys > Ctenomys sociabilis. The sequence continues at coordinate 534 of PVKA01014111.1, read as the reverse complement.
GATATTACTGTCCTTAAGCACTGTAGCTTAGATGTTAAAATCTAAGGATGACCCACCATCATCCTATCACAATAGAAGCTTGCTACTGTTGATTCACTGTTCTGGGGAGCAATTTCCAAGTAGAGTTGAGATACTAATTTGAAACTTGCAGTCAAAATTTAGCCTGAGTGTTTGTATTTTGGCCATGAGAAATTAAACTCCCTCTAATGGTGAAGATTTGATAATGTATTAACAATGTAATAGTTTATTCAGACTTAAAATGTTGACTAGTGCTGTTAGGCACTGTTGAATAGACCAGAGGGGAAAAGAGTTATTATGGCATGAAGAGAAAGGAATACTACTTAATGTACTTGCATTTTAATTGAACAAGATTTTTAACACAAAAACAGAGGTTGAGTTTTTTGATTTTTTTTTTTTTGTAAATTCTTTTGCTCACCAACAAAAAGAGAAAAAGAACGCTCGTCTAGGAACAACAGCTACTCAATTCATAAATTAGAACATTTTGTCTACCATGCCTAGCAATTTTGCTGGTGG